>JBBAXF010000296.1:0-22075 GCA_037837765.1 Delichon dasypus | reverse complement strand
CAGGGGGATCCCCAAATATGAGACCCCCAAACGTGAGAGACCCCAAACCTGAGACCCCCAAAACTGAGACCCCCAAAACTGGGACCCCCAAACCTGGGACCCCCGGAGCAGGGGACCCCCAAATATAAGAACCCCAAACATGAGAGACCCCAAACCTGGGACCCCCAAACCTGAGAGACCCCAAATCTGGGACCCCAAACCTGAGAGACCCCAAACCTGAGAGACCCCAACCTGAGAGACCCCCAAACCTGGGACCCCCGGAGCAGGGGACCCCTGAAACTGGGACCCCCAAACCTGGGACCCCCAAACCTGAGAGACCCCAAATCTGGGACCCCAAACCTGAGAGACCCCAAACCTGAGAGATCCCAAACCCTGGGACGCCAAACCCTGGGACCCCCAAACCTGGGACCCCCCAACCTGAGAGACCCCCAAACCTGGGACCCCCAAACCTGGGACACCCCAACCTGAGAGACCCCAAAACCTGGGACCCCCCAAACCTGAGAGACCCCAAATCTGGGAGACTCCAAACCTGAGAGACCCCAAACCTGAGAGATCCCAAAACCTGGGACGCCAAACCCTGGGATCCCCAAACCTGGGACCCCCCAACCTGAGAGACCCCAAACCTGAGACCCCCAAATCTGGGACCCCAAACCTGAGAAACCCCAAACCCTGCGACCCCCAAACCTGAGAGACCCCAAACCTGAGACCCCAAAACCTGGGAGCCCCAAACCTGAGAGACCCCAAACCTGGGGCCCCAAACCTGGGACCCCAAACCTGAGAGACCCCGAACCCTGGGACCCCCAAACCTGAGAGACCCCCCGACCTGAGACCCCCAACCTGGGACCCCCAAACCTGAGAGACCCCAAACCCTGGGACCCCCAAACCTGAGAGACCCCAAACCTGAGACCCCGCAAACCTGGGACCCCCCGACCTGAGAGACCCCCCCCAACCTGAGAGACCCCAAACCTGAGAGACCCCAAACCTGGGACCCCAAACCTGAGAGACCCCAAACCTGAGAGACCCCAAACCTGGGACCCCCAAACCTGGGACCCCAAACCTGAGAGACCCCAAACCTGAGACCCCAAACCTGAGAGACCCCAAACCTGGGACCCCAAACCCTGGGACCCCCAAACCTGAGAGACCCCAAATCTGGGACCCCCAAACCTGAGAGACCCCAAACCCTGGGACCCCCGGAGCAGGGGACCCCTGAAACTGGGACCCCCAAACCTGGGACCCCCAAACCTGAGAGACCCCAAACCCTGGGACCCCCAAACCCTGGGACCCCAAACCTGAGAGACCCCAAATCTGGGACCCCCAAACCTGAGCCCCCAAACCTGAGAGACCCCAAACCTGAGAGATCCCAAATCTCAAGCCCCCCCCCAAGCCCGAGCCCCCCTGAGCCCCCCAAGCAGAACATTCCAGAACTCGCTCAGGGCTGGGCATGGGGGGGGGTCCCAGGGGGTTCCAGGAGCTCCGGGGGGATCCAGGGGGATCTGGGGGGATCCCAGGGGGTCCCGGGGGGATCCAAGGGATCCAGGGGGTTCTGGGGGGGTCCGGGGGGATCCAGGGGGGTCCTGAGGGGATCCAGGGGGTCCTGGGGGGTCCAGGGGGTCCTGGGGGTCCTGGGGGGTCCAGGGGGTTCCCTGGGGGGTCCAGGGGGTCCTGGGGGGGATCCAGGGGGTCCTGGGGGGAGGGTCCAGGGGGTCCTGGGGGGATCCTGGGGGTCCTGGGGGGTCCTGGCGGGGGATCCAGGGGGTCCTGGGGGGATCCAGGGGGTCCCTGGGGGGATCCAGGGGGGTCCAGGGGGTCCAGGGGGTCCTGGGGGGGATCCAGGGGGTCCCGGCTCAGCCGAGGAGAGGCGGAGGAATCCCTGCAGGGCCGTCAGCTCGTCCTGCGAGCGATCGAGCGAGGAGAGCGAGAGGAGAGGAGAGGAGAGGAGAGGAGAGGAGAGGAGAGGAGAGGAGAGGAGAGGAGAGGAGAGAGGAGAGGAGAGGAGAGGAGAGGAGAGGAGAGGAGAGGAGAGGAGAGGAGAGGAGAGGAAGGGAGAGGGAGGAGAGGAGAGGGGAGGAGAGGAGAGGAGAGGAGAGGAGAGGAGAGGAGAGGAGAGGAGAGGAGAGGAGAGGAGAGGAGAGGAGAGGAGAGGAGAGGAGAGGAGAGGAGAGGAGAGGAGAGGAGAGGAAGGGAGAGGAGAGGAGAGGAGAGGAAGGGAGAGGAGAGGGGAGGAGAGGAGAGGGGAGGAGAGGAGAGGAGAGGAGAGGAGAGGAGAGGAGAGGAGAGGAGAGGAGAGGAGAGGAGAGGAGAGGAGAGGAGAGGAGAGGAGAGGAGAGGAGAGGAGAGGAGAGGAGAGGAGAGGAGAGGAGAGGAGAGGAGAGGAGAGGAGAGGAGAGGAGAGGAGAGGGGAGGAGAGGGGAGGAGAGGGAGGAGAGGAGAGGAGAGGGGAGGGGAGGAGAGGGGAGGGGAGGAGAGGGGAGGAGAGGAGAGGAGAGGGGAGGGGAGGAGAGGGGAGGGGAGGAGAGGGGAGGAGAGGGGAGGAGAGGAGAGGAGAGGAGAGGAGAGGAGAGGAGAGGAGAGGAGAGGAGAGGAGAGGAGAGGAGAGGAGAGGAGAGGAGAGGAGAGGAGAGGAGAGGAGAGGAGAGGAGAGGAGAGGAGAGGAGAGGAGAGGAGAGGAGAGGAGAGGAGAGGAGAGGAGAGGAGAGGAGAGGAGAGGAGAGGGGAGGAGAGGAGAGGGGAGGGGAGGGGAGGGGAGGAGAGGGGAGGAGAGGGAGAGGAGAGGAGAGGAGAGGAGAGGAGAGGAGAGGAGAGGAGAGGAGAGGAGAGGAGAGGAGAGGAGAGGAGAGGAGAGGAGAGGAGAGGAGAGGGGAGGAGAGGGGAGGAGAGGGGAGGAGAGGGGAGGAGAGGGGAGGGGAGGAGAGGGGAGGGGAGGGGAGGGGAGGAGAGGGGAGGAGAGGGAGAGGAGAGGAGAGGAGAGGAGAGGAGAGGAGAGGAGAGGAGAGGAGAGGAGAGGAGAGGAGAGGAGAGGAGAGGAGAGGGAGAGGGAGGAGCCGTCAGGGCCCACAGGGATCCCGGGATCCACTCGGGGGTGGGAATGGGGATGGATCCCGGGAATGGGAAATGGGATGGATCCTGGAAACGGGGGTGGATCCGGGAATGGGAAATGGGGATGGATCCTGGGAATGGGGATGGGGATGGATCCCAGGAATGGATCCCAGGAACGGGGGTGGATCCCGGGAATGGGAACAGGAATGGGAATGGATCCTGGGAACAGGGAACGGATCCCAGGAATGGGAACGGGGATGGATCCTGGAATGAGAACAGGAATGGATCCCAGGAACAGGGATGGATCCCGGGGATGGGAACAGGAATGGGGATGGATCCTGGGAATGGGAATGGATCCCGGGAACAGGGATGGATCCCAGGAACAGGGATAGATCCCAGGAACAGGAATGGATCCCAGGAATGGGAATGGGGGTGGATCCTGGAATGAGAACAGGAATGGATCCCAGGAACAGGGATGGATCCCAGGAATGGGAACAGGAATGGGGATTGATCCCGGGAATGGGGGTGGATCCCAGGAATGGGAAATGGGGATGGATCCTGGAATGAGAACAGGAATGGATCCCAGGAACGGGGATGGATCCCAGGAATGGGAAGAGGACCAGGACCAGGAATGGACCCCGGGAATGGGAACAGGGGTGGGGATGGATCCCAGGAACAGGAACAGCCCAACAGCTCCTGGCCTGGAGCAGGGGAGGGATGGAAAGATGGATCCCTGATCCCTGATCCCAGCACTGCTGGATCCCTGATCCCAGCAATGCCAGATCCCCTGATCCCTGATCCCAGAGCTGCCAGATCCCTGATCCCTGATCCCAGCACTGCCAGATCCCATCCCAGCAATGCCAGATCCCTGATCCCAGCTCTCCTGGATCCCTGATCCCAGAGCTGCCAGATCCCATCCCAGCACTGCTGGATCCCTGATCCCTGATCCCAGCACTGCCGGATCCCTGACCCCTGATCCCAGCTCTGCCAGATCCCTGATCCCTGATCCCAGCTCTGCCAGATCCCATCCCAGCTCTCCTGGATCCCTGATCCCTGATCCCAGAGCTGCCAGATCCCCAACCCCATTGATTCCTGATCCCAATGATCTCACAGATCCCACAGATCCCATTAACCCCTCACCTGCTGGCACTGGCGCGTCCCACAGATCCCATTGATCCCACTGATCCCATTGATCCCACAGATCCCACTGATCCCACTGATCCCACTGATCCCACAGACCCCACAGATCCCGTTAACCCCTCGCTCACCTGCTGGCACTGGCGCGTCCCACTGACCCCACAGATCCCACAGATCCCACAGATCCCACAGATCCCATAGATTCCCAATCCCGTTAACCCCTCGCTCACCTGCTGGCACTGGCACGTCCCACTGATCCCATCGATCCTACAGATCCCACTGATCCCATAGATTCCCAATCCCGTTAACCCCTCACCTGCCGGCACTGGCGCGTCCCACAGACCCCACAGACCCCACTGACCCCACAGACCCCACAGACCCCACAGACCCCACAGACCCCGTTAACCCCTTGCTCACCTGCTGGCACTGGCGCATCCCACAGACCCCACAGATCCCATCGATCCCACAGACCCCACAGACCCCACAGACCCCGTTAACCCCTTGCTCACCTGCTGGCACTGGCGCGTCCCACAGATCCCACAGATCCCAGTGATCCCACAGACCCCACAGACCCCACAGACCCCACAGATCCCATTAACCCCGTTAACCCCTCGCTCACCTGCTGGCACTGGCAGCTCCCAGTGATCCCACAGATCCCACAGACCCCACAGACCCCACAGATCCCGTTAACCCCTCGCTCACCTGCTGGCACTGGCGCGTCCCACTGACCCCACAGATCCCACTGATCCCACAGACCCCACAGATCCCGTTAACCCCTCGCTCACCTGCTGGCACTGGCGCGTCCCACAGACCCCACAGATCCCATAAATCCCATAAATCCCGTTAACCCCTCGCTCACCTGCTGGCACTGGCGCGTCCCGTCCTGCTCCCGCTGCAGCCGCTGCAGCTCGGCGGGGTCGGGGCGGTGCCCGCCGGGAACGCGGTACCCCGGGGGCCGGGGGGAGCTGCACATCTCGCACCCGGGGCGGGTGGGCTTGTTCAGGAACGTGCAGCGGGGACACGGCCAGCCCTGGAACGGGATAACGGGATTTATGGGATCTGTGGGAATTATGGGATAACGGGATCCATGGGATAACAGGATTTATGGGATTTATGGGATCCATGGGATAACGGGATCCATGGGATCGGGGCACATCTCGCACCCGGGGCGGGTGGGCTTGTTCAGGAACGTGCACCGGGGACACGGCCAGCCCTGGAACGGGATAACGGGATTTATGGGATAACGGGATCCATGGGATAACGGGATCTATGGGATCCATGGGATCGGGGCACATCTCGCACCCGGGGCGGGTGGGCTTGTTCAGGAACGTGCAGCGCGGGCACGGCCAGCCCTGCAACGGGATTTATGGGATTTATGGGATAACGGGATCCATGGGATAACGGGATCCATGGGATCGGGGCACATCTCGCACCCAGGGCGGGTGGGCTTGTTCAGGAACGTGCACCGGGGACACGGCCAGCCCTGCAATGGGATTTATGGGATTTATGGGATTTATGGGATCTGTGGGATCCATGGGATAACGGGATCCACGGGATAACGGGATCCATGGGATCAGGGCACATCTCGCACCCGGGGCGGGTGGGCTTGCTCAGGAACGTGCACCGCGGGCACGGCCAGCCCTGGAATGGGATAACGGGATTTATGGGATTGATGGGATTTATGGGATCTGTGGGATCCACGGGATAATGGGATCCATGGGATAACGGGATCCATGGGATCTATGGGATTGGGGCACATCTCGCACCCGGGGCGGGTGGGCTTGTTCAGGAACGTGCACCGGGGACACGGCCAGCCCTGCAACGGGATAACGGGATTGATGGGATTTATGGGATTTATGGGATCTGTGGGATCGGGGCACATCTCGCACCCGGGGCGGGTGGGCTTGTTCAGGAACGTGCAGCGCGGGCACGGCCAGCCCTGGAATGGGATAACGGGATAACGGGATTTATGGGATCTGTGGGATAACGGGATCCATGGGATCGGGGCACAGCTCACAGCCCGGGGCGGGTGGGCTTGTTCAGGAACGTGCACCGGGGACACGGCCAGCCCTGCAATGGGATTTATGGGATTTATGGGATTTAAATGGGATTTATGGGATTTAAATGGGACTTATGGGATTTAAATGGGATTTATGGGATTTAAATGGGATTTATGGGATTTATGGGATTTATGGGATCCATGGGATAACGGGATCCATGGGATCAGGGCACATCTCGCACCCGGGGCGGGTGGGCTTGCTCAGGAACGTGCACTGCGGGCACGGCCAGCCCTGGAACGGGATAACGGGATCCATGGGATTTATGGGATCCATGGGATAATGGGATCCATGGGATTTATGGGATTTATGGGATAACGGGATCCACGGGATAACGGGATCCACGGGATAACGGGATTTATGGGATCCATGGGATCGGGGCACATCTCGCACCCGGGGCGGGTGGGCTTGTTCAGGAACGTGCAGCACGGGCACGGCCAGCCCTGCAACGGGATAACGGGATTGATGGGATTTATGGGAGCCATGGGAATGGGAATCCAGATCAGGAATCAGGATCAGCACCCCGTACCTGCTCAGGTGAGGCTGAGTGGGGCTCGGGAATCAGGATCAGGGTTTAGGATTAGGATCAGAGTTTAGGATCAGGATCAGGATCAGGGATCAGGATTTAGGATCAGGGATCAGGATTTAGCATCAGGATCAGGATTTAGGATCAGGATTTAGGATCAGTACCTGCTCAGGTGAGGCTGGGCAGGGCTTGGGGATCAGGATCAGGATTTAGGATCAGGATCAGGATTTGGGATCAGGATCAGGGTTTAGAATCAGGATTCAGGATCAGGATCAGAGTTTAGGTTCAGGGTTTAGGATCAGTACCTGCTCAGGTGAGGCCGGGCGGGGCTCAGGGATCAGGATCGGGATTTGGGATCAGGGTTTATGATCAGGATCAGGGTTTAGGATCAGCACCCTGTACCTGCTCAGGTGAGGCCGGGCGGGGCTCAGGGATCAGGATCGGGATTTAGGATCAGAGTTTAGGATCAGGATTTAGGATCAGGATCAGGATTTAGGATCAGGGTTTAGGATCAGCACCCCGTACCTGCTCAGGTGAGGCCGGGCGGGGCTCGGGGATCAGGATCAGGATTTAGGATCAGAGTTTAGGATCAGGATCAGGATCAGGGTTTAGGATCAGGGTTTAGGATCAGGGTTTAGGATCAGGATCAGGGTTCAGGATCAGGGTTTAGGATCAGGATCAGGGTTTAGGATCAGCACCCCGTACCTGCTCAGGTGAGGCCGGGCGGGGCTCGGGCACCGCGGGCGTGGCACCGGCGCCGTCCCAGAGCTGCAGCGACTCCAGGTGATCCCGGAGATCCCCGAGGTCCGGCTGCTCCGGGGGCTCGGGGCCATGGTCTGGGGACACGGGAACGAAACCGGATCGACACCGGAACGGCGCCGGATCGACACCGGAACGGCGCCGGAACGGCACCGGATCGACACCGGAACAGCGCCGGATCGACACCGGAACGGCGCCGGAACGGAACCAGATCGACACGGGAACGGAACCGGATCGACACCGGAACGGAACCGGATCAACACTGGAACAGCGCCGGAACAGCACCGGATCGACACCGGATCGACACCGGAACGGCGCCGGAACAGCGCCGGATCGACACCGGAACGGCGCCGGAACGGAACCAGATCGACACGGGAACGGAACCGGATCGACACCGGAACGGAACCGGATCGACACCGGAACGGAACCGGATCGACACCAGAACGGTGCCGGATCGACACGGGAACGGCACCGGATTGACACGGGAACAGCGCCGGAACGGCACCGGATTGTCATGGGAACGGAACCGGATCGACACCGGATCGACACCGGAACGGCGCCAGAACGGCACCGGAACGACACGGGAACGGAACCAGATCGACATGGGAACGGCACCGGATCGACACGGGAACGGAACCGGATCAACACCGGAACGGTGCCGGAATGGCACCAGATCGACACGGGAACGGAACCGGATCGACACCAGAACGGTGCCGGATCGACACGGGAACGGCACCGGATCGACACGGGAACAGCGCCGGAACGGCACCGGATTGTCATGGGAACGGAACCGGATCGACACCGGATCGACACCGGAACGGAACCGGAATGAGGAGGAGGAGGAGGAAGAAAATGGAGAAGAAAGGAAGAGGAAAGAACAGGAGCAGCGTGAGGAAGGAGCAGAACGAGCAGGATGAGGATGAGGATGATGAGGATGACGAGGATGAGGAGGATGAGGAGGATGACGAGGATGAAGAGGATGATGGGGATGATGAGGATGATGAGGATGACGGGGAAGGAGCAGGAGGATGAAGCAGGGGCAGGATGAGGAAGGAGCAGGAGGAGGATGAAGAGGAAGGAGCAGGAGCAGCAGGATGAGGATGAGGAGGAGGATGAGGATGATGAGGATTCAGAGGAAGGCCCTGCAGGCCGTACCTGTGCCAGGTGAGGAGGGAGCAGGGGAAGGAGCAGGGGAAGGAGCAGCAGGATGAGGATGATGATGAGGATGAAGGCCCGGCAGGCCGTACCTGTGCCAGGTGAGGAGGGAGCAGGGGAAGGAGCAGGAGCAGCAGGATGAGGATGATGATGAGGATGATGAGGATGAGGATGACGAGGATTCAGAGGAAGGCCCGGCAGGCCGTACCTGCGCCAGGTGAGAAGGGAGCAGGGGAAGGAGCAGAGGAAGGAGCAGGATGAGGATGATGAGGATGCAGAGGATAACAATGATGAGGATGATGATGAGGATGCAGAGGAAGGCCCAGCAGGCCGTACCTGTGTCAGGTGAGGAAGGAGCAGAGGAAGGAGCAGGAGGAGCAGGATGAGGATGAGGATGATGAGGATGATGAGGATTCAGAGAAAGGCCCAGCAGGCCGTACCTGTGCCAGGTGAGGAGGGAGCAGGGGAAGGAGCAGGAGCAGGAGCAGCAGGATGAGGATGAGGATGAGGATGCAGAGAATGAGGATGACAATGATGACGATGACGATGAAGAGGGTGAAGGCCTGGCAGGCCGTACCTGCGCCAGGTGAGGAGGGAGCAGGAGCAGGGGAAGGAGCAGGAGCAGCAGGATGAGGATGATGATGAGGATGCAGAGGATAACAATGATGAGGATGATGAGGATGAGGATGATGATGAGGATGATGAGGAGGATGAGGATGAGGAGGATGATGAGGATGAGGACGATGATGAGGATGAAGGCCCGGCAGGCCGTACCTGCGCCAGGTGAGGAGGGAGCAGGGGAAGGAGCAGGAGCAGGAGCAGGAGCAGCAGGATGAGGATGATGAGGGAGGAGCAGGAGCAGCAGGATGAGGATGAGGATGCAGAGGATGAGGATGATGAGGATGACAATGATGACGATGATGAGGATGAAGGCCCGGCAGGCCGTACCTGCGCCAGGTGAGCCGTGCCCCGTCGCCCGCAGCAGCCCCTGCACCTGCCGCTGGCGGTGGCGCCGCGGCGCCGGCAGCAGGAAGAGGAAGGCCGGGTCGCCGTGGCGCCGGACGCCGTAGGAGCTCAGGCTGCGCCCGTCCCGGCACAGGCTCTGCCCGATGATCCAGCGCTGCGCCGGCACCGGGAACCCCAGCTCCCGGCACACCTGGGAAACGGGCACTGGGAGGGACTGGGAGGGACTGGGAGGGACTGGGATGGGACTGAGATGGACTGGGATGGACTGGGATGGACTGGGATGGGATTGGGATGGACTGGGATGGACTGGGAGGGACTGGGATGGGACTGGGAGGGACTGGGATGGACTGGGATGGACTGGGAGGGACTGGGAGGGACTGGGATGGACTGGGAGGGACTGGGAGGGACTGGGAGGGACTGGGATGGACTGGGATGGGACTGGGAGGGGACTGGGAGGGACTGGGATGGAACTGGGATGGGACTGGGATGGACTGGGAGGGACTGGGAGGGACTGGGATGGAACTGGGATGGGACTGGGATGGACTGGGAGGGACTGGGAGGGACTGGGAGGGAACTGGGAGGGACTGGGATGAACTCAGGTGACCCCAGCTGACCCGGGATGACCCCAGTGACCCCAGGTGATCTCATTCCCCCCGGTGACCCCAGATGACCCCTGAGTGACCCTGTGTGACCCCTCGGTGACCCCGTGACCCCACGGTGACCCCTTGGTGACCCCTTGGTGACCCCTCAGTGACCCCGCGGTGACCCCTCGGTGACCCCTTGGTGACCCCTCGGTGACCCCTCGGTGACCCCTTGGTGACCCCTTGGTGACCCCTCGGTGACCCCACGGTGACCCCGTGACCCCTTGGTGACCCTCGGTGACCCCTTGGTGACCCCACGGTGACCCCTCAGTGACCCCATGGTGACCCCATGGTGACCCCTCGGTGACCCTGCTGTGACCCCGTGGTGACCCCGTGACCCCTCGGTGACCCCATGGTGACCCCGTGACCCCTCGGTGACCCCTTGGTGACCCCTCGGTGACCCCTCGGTGACCCCTCGGTGACCCCTTGGTGACCCTGGTGTGACCCCTCGGTGACCCCATGGTGACCCCACGGTGACCCCTCGGTGACCCCTTGGTGACCCCGTGACCCCTTGGTGACCCCGTGACCCCGTGGTGACCCCTTGGTGACCCCTCGGTGACCCCTTGGTGACCCCTTGGTGACCCCTTGGTGACCCTCGGTGACCCCTTGGTGACCCCACGGTGACCCCTCAGTGACCCCATGGTGACCCCATGGTGACCCCTCGGTGACCCTGCTGTGACCCCGTGGTGACCCCGTGACCCCTCGGTGACCCCATGGTGACCCCGTGACCCCTCGGTGACCCCTTGGTGACCCCTTGGTGACCCCTCGGTGACCCCTCGGTGACCCCTTGGTGACCCCTCGGTGACCCCTCGGTGACCCCGTGACCCCACGGTGACCCCGTGACCCCGTGGTGACCCCTCGGTGACCCCGTGACCCCTCGGTGACCCCTCGGTGACCCCACGGTGACCCCGTACCTGCTCCTTGAGGGTGCCGATGGTGATGTGGGGCTGAACGCGCAGGGTGACGCTGGCCGAGGACGCGGCGTCCTCCACGCACACCGGCATGCTGGGAAATACGGGAAATTTGGGATTTGGGATCGGGAATGTGGGATTTGGGATCGGGGAGAGCTCCTCCACGCACACCGGCATGCTGGGAAACACGGGAATGTGGGATCGGGAATTTGGGATTTGGGATCGGGAATTTGGGATTGGGGATCGGGAATGTGGGATTGGGAATGCGGGATTTGGGATCGGGAATTTGGGATTGGGGATCGGGAATGTGGGATCGGGAATGTGGGATTGGGGATCGGGGTGAGCTCCTCCACGCACACCGGCATGCTGGGAAATATGGGAAATTTGGGATTTGGGATCTGGGATTGGGGATTGGGAATGTGGGATTGGGGCGGGATCCTCCATGCACACCGGCATGCTGGGAAACACGGGAAATTTGGGATTGGGATTTGGGATTTGGGATTGGGAATGTGGGATTGGGGATCGGGGAGAGCTCCTCCACGCACACCGGCATGCTGGGAAACACGGGAATGTGGGATTTGGGATTGGGGATCAGGAATTTGGGATTGGGACGGGGTCCTCCACGCACACCGGCATGCTGGGAAACACGGGAAATTTGGAATTGGGGATTTGGGAATGTGGGATTTGGGATCAGGAATGTGGGATTGGGGATTTGGGAATTTGGGATTGGGGATCGGGAATGTGGGATTTGGGATCGGGAATTTCGGATCGGGGATCGGGAATTTCAGATTTGGGATCGGGAATGTGGGATTGGGGATTTGGGAATTTGGGATTGGGGATCGGGAATTTGGGATTTGGGATCGGGAATTTGGGATTTGGGATCGGGAATGTGGGATCGGGGATCGGGGTGAGCTCATCCACGCACACCGGCATGCTGGGAAATATGGGAAATTTGGGATTTGGGATCAGGAATTTTGGATTGGGGATGGGGAATTTGGGATTTGGGATCGGGGTGAGCTCCTCCACGCACACCGGCATGCTGGGAAACACGGGAAATTTGGGATTTGGGATTGGGAATTTCGGATTGGGGATTGGGAATGTGGGATTTGGGATCGGGAATGTGGGATTGGGGATCGGGAATGTGGGATTGGGGATTGGGAATGTGGGATTGGGGATTGGGAATTTGAGATTGGGGATCGGGAATTTCAGATTTGGGATTGGGAATTTCAGATTTGGGATCGGGAATGTGGGATTTGGGATCGGGGTGAGCTCCTCCATGCACACTGGAATGCTGGGAAACACGGGAATGTGGGATTGGGGATCGGGAATTTCAGATTTGGGATCGGGAATGTGGGATTTGGGATCGGGAATTTCGGATTTGGGATCGGGAATTTCGGATTTGGGATCGGGGTGAGCTCCTCCATGCACACCGGCACGCTGGGAAACATGGGAATGTGGGATCGGGAATGTGGGATTGGAGATTGGGAATGCGGGATTTGGGATCGGGGTGAGCTCCTCCACGCACACCGGCATGCTGGGAAACACGGGAAATTTGGGATTTGGGATCTGGGATTGGGGATTGGGAATGTGGGATTGGGGATGGGGAATTTGGGATTTGGGATCGGGAATGTGGGATTGGGGATCGGGGCGGGGTCCTCCACGCACACCGGCATGCTGGGAAACATGGGAATGCGGGATTTGGGATTGGGGATCGGGAATGTGGGATTGGGGATTTGGGATCGGGGTGAGCTCCTCCACGCACACCGGCATGCTGGGAAACACGGAAAATTTGGGATTGGGGATTTGGGATTGGGGATCGGGAACGTGGGATTGGGGATCGGGGTGACTCCTCCACGCACACCGGCATGCTGGGAAATATGGGAAATTTGGGATTGGGGATTTGGGAATGTGGGATTGGGAATGCGGGATTGGGGATTTGGGATTGGCAATGTGGGATTGCGGATCGGGGTGAGCTCCTCCACGCACACCGGCACGCTGGGAAATATGGGAAATTTGGGATTGGGGATCGGGAATGTGGGATTGGGGATCGGGAATGTGGGATTGGGGATCGGGGTCAGCTCCTCCACGCACACCGGCATGCTGGGAAATATGGGAATGCGGGATTGGGAATGGGGAATGTGGGATTTGGGAATGTGGGACTGGGGATTGGGAATGCGGGATTGGGGATTGGGAATGTGGGATTGGGGATCGGGAATGTGGGATTGGGGATTGGGAATGTGGGATTGGGGATCGGGAATGTGGGATTGGGGATCGGGAATGTGGGATTGGGGATTGGGAATGTGGGATTGGGGCGGGGTCCTCCACGCACACCGGCATGCTGGGGAACATGGGAAATTTGGGATTGGGAATTTGGGATCTGGGATTGGGGATTGGGAATGTGGGATTGGGGTCAGCTCCTCCACGCACACCGGCATGCTGGGAAACACGGGAAATTTGGGATTGGGAACATGGATATATGGGATCTGGGATTGGGAATGTGGGATTGGGGATTGGGAATGTGGGATTGGGGATCGGGAATGTGGGATTTGGGATCGGGGTGAGCTCATCCACGCACACCGGCATGCTGGGAAATATGGGAATGCGGGATTTGGGAATGTGGGAATGTGGGATTTGGGATCGGGAATGTGGGATTTGGGATCGGGGAGAGCTCCTCCACGCACACCGGCATGCTGGGAAACACGGGAATGCGGGATTGGGAATGTGGGATTGGGGATCGGGGAGAGCTCCTCCACACACACCGGCATGCTGGGAAACACGGGAAATTTGGGATTTGGGATTGGGGATCGGGAATGTGGGATTGGGGATCGGGGCGGGGTCCTCCACGCACACCAGCATGCTGGGAAACACGGGAATGTGGGATTGGGAATGTGGGATTTGGGATCGGGAATGTGGGATTGGGGATTGGGGAGAGCTCCTCCACGCACACCGGCATGCTGGGAAATATGGGAATGTGGGATTGGGAATGTGGGATCGGGAATGTGGGATTGGGGATCGGGGCGGGGTCCTCCACGCACACCGGCATGCTGGGAAATATGGGAAATGCGGGATTTGGGATTTGGGGATCGGAATGTGGGATTTGGGATCAGGAATGTGGGATTGGGGATCGGGAATGTGGGATTGGGGATCGGGGTGAGCTCCTCCACGCACACCGGCATGCTGGGAAACACAGGAATGTGGGATTGGGGATCGGGAATTTGGGATTGGGGATCGGGGTGAGCTCCTCCACGCACACCGGCATGCTGGGAAACACGGGAATGCGGGATTTGGGAATTTGGGATTGGGGATTGGGGTGAGCTCATCCACGCACACCGGCATGCTGGGAAACACGGGAAATTTGGGATTTGGGATTGGGAATTTGGGATTGGGGATCGGGAATGTGGGATTTGGGATCGGGAATGTGGGATTGGGGATTGGGAATTTGGGATTGGGGATCGGGAATTTGGGATTGGGGATCGAGAATTTCGGATTTGGGATCGGGGTGAGCTCCTCCACACACACAGGCACGCTGGGAAACACAGGAAATTTGGGATTGGGGATCGGGAAATGGAGGATTGGGAATTTGGGATTTGGGATTTGGGAATTTGGGATTTGGGATTCGGGGTCTGGGATTAGCAACTGGGATGTGGGATTGGGAAGAGTGGGACTGGGAATTTGGGACTGGGAATTTGGGGTTCGGGATACCGGGTGTGGAAAGGGAAGGGTGGGAGAAGGGAGAACAGGAGCAGTGAAAGAGGAGGAGGAGGAGGAGGAAGGCAGAGGATGAGGAGGAGGAGGAAGGAAGGAAGGGACAGAGGATGATGATGATGAGGAGAAGGATGAGGAAGGCAGGGGATGATGAGGAGGAGGAGGACGAGGAGGAGGAGAAGAAGGAGGAGGACGGCAGAGGAGGAGGAGGAGGAGGAGGAGGAGGATGATGAGGAGGAGGAGGAAGGAAAGGACAGAGGATGATGAAGGGGAGGAGAATGAGGAAGGCAGAGGATGAGGATGAGGAGGAGGAGGAGGAGGAGGAGGAGGAGGAGGAAGGCAGGGGATGAGGATGAGGATGATGAGGAGGAGGAGGGCAGGGGATGATGAGGATGAGAAGGACGAGGAGGAGGAGAAGAAGAAGGACGAAGGCAGAGGAGGAGGAGGAGGAGACTGAGGAAAGCAGGGACAGAGAAGAAGGATAAGGAAGAGGAAGACAGAGGATGATGAGGATGAGGAGAAGGATGAAGAGAAGGAGGAAGGCAGAGAATGAGGAGGAGGAGGAGGAAGGAAGGGATGGAGAATGATGATGAGGAGGAGGAGGATGAGAAAGGCAGAGGATGAGGATGAGGAGGAGGAAGGAAGGAAGGGACAGAGGATGATGATGAGGAGAAGGATGAGGAAGGCAGAGGATGAGGAGGAGGAGGAGGAAGGAAGGGACAGAGGATGATGAAGGGGAGAAGCAGGAGGAAGGCAGAGGATGAGGATGATGAGGAGGAGGAGGGCAGGGGATGGTGAGGATGAGAAGGACGAGGAGGAGGAGAAGAAGGAGGAGGAAGGCAAAGGAGGAGGAGGAGGAGACTGAGGAAAGCAGGGACAGAGAAGAAGGATGAGGAAGAGGAAGACAGAGGATGATGAGGAGGAGGAGAAGGATGAAGAGAAGGAGGAAGGCAGAGAATGAGGAGGAGGAAGGAAGGGACGGAGGATGATGATGAGGAGGAGAAACGGGAGGAAGGCAGAGGATGAGGAGGAGGAGGATGATGAGGATGAGAAAGGCACAGGACGACGATGATGAGGAGGAGGAGGAGACTGAGGAAAGCAGGGACAGAGAAAGAGAAGGAAGAGGAAGGCAGAGGATGATGAGGATGATGAAGGTGATGAGGGTGAGGAGGAGAAGGAAGGCAGAGAATGATGAGGAGGAGGAGAAACAGGAGGAAGACGGGATGATGAGGATGAGGAAGGCAGGGGATGAAGATGATGAGGATGAGGAAGGCAGGGGATGATGAGGATGATGAGGATGAGGAAGGCAGGGGATGATGAGGATGATGAGGATGAGGATGAGGAATGCAGGGGATGATGAGGATGAGAAGGATGATGAGGATGAGGAAGGCAGGGGATGAGAATGATGAGGATGATGAGGATGATGAGGAAGGCAGGGGATGATGAGGAAAGCAGGGAACGATGAGGATGAGGAAGACAGGGGATGAAGATGATGAGGATGAGGAAGGCAGGGGATGATGAGGATGATGAGGATGAGGAGGATGAGGATGATGAGGAGGATGAGGATGATGAGGATGAGGAAGGCAGGGAACGATGAGGATGATGAGGACGAGGAAGGCAGAGGATGATAAGGATGAGGATGATGAAGATGAGGAAGGCAGGGAACGATGAGGATGATGAGGACGAGGAAGGCAGGGGATGATGAGGATGATGAGGATGATGAGGATGAAGAGGATGAGGATGATGAGGACGAGGAAGGCAGGGAACGATGAGGATGATGAGGAAGGCAGGGGATGATGAGGAAGGCAGGGAACGATGAGGATGATGAGGACGAGGAAGGCAGGGAACGATGAGGATGATGAGGAGGGCGGAGGATGAAGATGATGAGGATGAGGAGGGCAGGGGATGATGAGGATGAGGATGATGAGGATGAGGAAGGCAGGGAACGATGAGGATGATGAAGATGAGGAAGGCAGGGGACGATGAGGATGATGAAGATGAGGAAGGCAGGGAACGATGAGGATGATGAGGATGGGGATGAGGAAGGCAGAGGATGATGAGGATGATGAAGATGAGGAAGACAGGGGATGAAGATGATGAGGATGAGGAAGGCAGGGGATGATGAGGATGATGAGGATGGGGATGATGAGGATGATGAGGATGAGGAGGATGAGGACGAGGAAGGCAGGGGATGATAAGGATGAGGATGATGAGAATGAGGATGATGAGGATGAGGAAGGCAGGGAACGATGAGGATGATGAGGATGATGAAGATGAGGAAGGCAGGGGACGATGAGGATGATGAGGAGGGCGGATGCCGCCGCCGCCGCCGCCCAAGGCCGCGCCGTGCCCACCTGATCTCAGCGCCGTCGCCGTCGCCGTCGCGGGGCCGCGGGCGCACGCTGAGCCGGGCACGGCGCCGCGCCAGAGCCACCGCGCTCTGCGCCGCCAGCGCCTCGTCCCCGAGGGCCACCGCCTCTGCCAGGCGCAGCGCCAGCTCCTCTGGGGACAGCAACGGGGACAACGGGGACATTGGGGACATTGGGGACATCAACGGGGACACAGGGACATCAACGGGGACATTGGGGACATTGGGGACAATGGGGACACTGGGACATATCCCATCCCCGAGTGCCACCGCCTCGGCCAGGCGCAGCGCCAGCTCCTCTGGGGACAACGGGGACAGTGGGGACATCAACGGGGACATTGGGGACATTGGGGACACAGGGACACACCTCGTCCCCGAGGGCCACCGCCTCTGCCAGGCGCAGCGCCAGCTCCTCTGGGGACAACGGGGACATTGGGGACATCAATGGGGACATTGGGGACAGTGGGGACACTGGGGACACTGGGGACACTGGGGACATTGGGGACAGCAACGGGGACATTGGGGACACTGGGGACATTGGGGACACAGGGACACGCCCTGTCCCCGAGGGCCACTGCCTCTGCCAGGCGCAGCGCCAGCTCCTCTGGGGACATCAACAGGGACATTGGAGACAGTGGGGACACTGGGGACATTGGGGACATTGGGGACACTGGGGACATTGGGGACACTGGGGACAGTGGGGACATTGGGGACACTGGGGACATTGGGGACAGCAACGGGGACATTGGGGACACAGGGACACATCCCATCCCCAAGTGCCACCGCCTCGGCCAGGCGCAGCGCCAGCTCCTCTGGGGACAACGGGGACAGTGGGGATATTGGGGACATTGGGGACATTGGGGACAGTGGGGACAGTGGGGACAGTGGGGACATTGGGGACATTGGGGACACTGGGGACAGTGGGGACAATGGGGACAGTGGGGATACTGGGGACATTGGGGACAGTGGGGACAATGGGGACACTGGGGACATTGGGGACATTGGGGACATTGGGGACATTGGGGACAGTGGGGACAATGGGGACATTGGGGACAGTGGGGACAATGGGGACAGTGGGGACATTGGGGACATTGGGGACATTGGGGACATTGGGGACAGTGGGGACAATGGGGACAGTGGGGATACTGGGGACATTGGGGACATTGGGGACAGTGGGGACAATGGGGACAGTGGGGACAGTGGGGACATTGGGGACATTGGGGACATTGGGGACAGTGGGGACAATGGGGACAGTGGGGATACTGGGGACATTGGGGACATTGGGGACAGTGGGGACAATGGGGACAGAGGGGACAGTGGGGACATTGGGGACAGTGGGGACAACGGGGACAGTGGGGACATCAACGGGGATAATGGGGACATTGGGGACATTGGGGACATTGGGGACATTGGGGACAGCAACGGGGACATTGGGGACACAGGGACACATCCCATCCCCAAGTGCCACCGCCTCGGCCAGGCGCAGCGCCAGCTCCTCTGGGGACAACGGGGACACGGGGACATTGGGGACAATGGGGACATTGGGGACATTGGGGACATTGGGGACATTGGGGACATTGGGGACAGCAACGGGGACAATGGGACACTGGGGACATTGGGGACATTGGGACATCAATGGAGACAATGGGGTCAATGGGGACAATGGGGACAGTGGGACATTGGGATATCAATGGGACAGTGGGGACAATGGGGACATTGGGGACACCAGGGGTGGCACCCACAGCCCCCCGGGGCAGGAATGGCTCAGCAGGGCCGTTGGGGACATTGGGGACAATGGGGACATTGGGGACAATGGGACATTGGGGACATTGGGGACATCAATGGGGACACCGGGGGTGGCACCCACAGCCCCCCGCGGCAGGAACGGCTCGGCAGGGCCGTTGGGGACAATGGGGACATTGGGGACATTGGGGACACCGGGGGTGGCACCCACAGCCCCCCGGGACAGGAACGGCTCGGCAGGGACGTTGGGGACATTGGGGACAGTGGGGACATTGGGGACATTGGGGACATTGGGGACAATGGGGACATTGGGGGTGGCACCCACAGCCCCCCGTGGCAGGAACGGCTCGGCAGGGCCGTTGGGGACAGCAGGTGACACCAGGGAAGGGCCGTGCGTGTGTCCCCACCCCCCCCCCCATCAGAGGTGGCACTTGGGGACACGCCGGGGGCGTCCCTGGTGACGCCGGGATTCCCGGAATTCCCGAATTTCCCGGTACCTGTCTGGGCCAGCTCCAGCACCTGCGCCTCCTCCGCGTCCAGCTCCTCGGGGGGCGGCACCGGCGATGTCCCCGATGTCCCCGCGGTGTCACCCTCGGGGGCTGCGGGAGCGCGGGGGCGGGGCTGTCACCGCTGTCACCGGGTGCTGGGGACAGCCACCCCCAGGGACACGGGGACACCTCGGGGGTCACCCCGAGGGCACAGCCGGCCGCGCCACGCCGGGCTGGGACCGCACCCCGTGGCCGTGTCGCTGTCCCCAGGTGTGTCCCCGTGTCCCCAAGTGTGTCCCCGTGTCCCCATCTCCCTTCCCCAGGTGTGTCCCCAGGTGTGTCCCCATGTCCCCAGCCCTGGCCCTGTGTCCCCGTCCCCGTGTCCCCAGGTGTGTCCCCGTGTCCCCAGGTGTGTCCCCAGGTGTCCCCAGGTGTGTCCCCATGTCCCCAGCCCTGTCCCCCTGTCCCCAGCCCTGTCCCCCTGTCCCCAGGTGTGTCCCTGTGTCCCCATGTCCCCAGGTGTGTCCCCAGGTGTGTCCCCATGTCCCCAGACCTGTCCCCATGTCCCCAGCCCTGTTCCTGTGTCCCTGTCCCCGTGTCCCCAGGTGTGTCCCCTGTCCCTGTCCCCCTGTCCCTGTGTCCCCAGGTGTGTCCCCGTGTCCCCAGGTGTGTCCCTGTGTCCCCATCTCCCTTCCCCAGGTATGTCCCCATGTCCCCAAGTGTGTCCTTGTGTCCCCATCTCCCTTCCCCAGGTGTGTCCCCAGGTGTGTCCCCATGTCCCCAGGTGCGTCCCCGTGTCCCCAGGTGTGTCCCTGTGTCCCCATCTCCCTTCCCCAGGTGTGTCCCCATGTCCCCAGCCCTGGCCCTGTGTCCCCATGTCCCCGTGTCCCCAGGTGTGTCCCTGTCCCTGTCCCCCTGTCCCTGTGTCCCCAGGTGTGTCCCCGTGTCCCCAGGTGTGTCCCTGTGTCCCCATCTCCCTTCCCCAGGTATGTCCCCCTGTCCCCAGGTGTGTCCCCAGCTCTGTCCTCATGTCCCCAGCCATGTCTGCAGCCCTGGCCCCGTGTCCTGTGTCCCCAGGTGAGTTCCCATGACCCCGTCCCCAGCCCTGTCCCCAGGTGTGCCCCAGGTGTGTCCCCATGTCCCCTGTCCCTGTCCCCACCTCTTCCGTGCCTCTCTCAGGGAGCTGCTCAGCACCGTGTCCCTGTGTCCCCATGTCCCCAGGCGTGTCCCCATGTCCCTGTGTCCCCAGGTGTGTCCCCCTGTCCCCAGCTGTGTCCCCAGGTGTGTCCCCACGTCCCCAGGTGTGTCCCCTGTCCCCAGGTGTGTCCCCTGTCCCTGTCCCCACCTCTCCGTGCCTCTCTCAGGGAGCTGCTCAGCACCGTCCACCACTGCTGGGCCTCGCGCTCCTCGGGGAACCGCAGCGCCACCACTGTCCCCGGTGTCCCCGATGTCACCGGTGTCCCCTCTGTCCCCGGGGCCGGCAGCTGCAGCTCGTGGCACGCGGGGCCGCACACGCGGTAGGAGACGTCCCGCAGGTCAAACTCGGCCAGAGGCTGCGGGGACAGAGGGACACGGGGACAGAGGAACAGGGGACAGACGGACAGAGGAACAGGGGACAGACGGACACGGGGACAGACGGACACAGGGACGGATGGGACATGGGGACAGAGGGACAGAGGAACAGGGGACAGACGGACACGGGGACAGACAGACGGACACAGGGACAGAGGGGACAGAGGAACAGAGGACAGACGGACACGGGGACAGAGGGGACAGACAGGAGACAGAGGACAAAGAGACAGGGGACAGACAGAGGGACAGGGACAGACGGATAGAGGGACGGACAGAGGGATGGACAGAGGGAATAGAGGGACAGACAGACAGACGGGGGGACAGAGTGACAGGAACAGAGGGATGGACAGAGGACAGGCAAGGGACAGAGGGACAGACAGAAGGACAGAGGAACAGAGGGACACAGGGACACGGATGGGACAGAGGAACAAGGACAGAGACAGGGACAAGGAAAGAGCGAGGTCACCGCGGGGTCACCGCGGGGTCACCACGGACTGGGGTCACCCCCAGACCCACCGGGAGGGCCCCGCTCACCCTTGGGTCGTTCTCGGGGTGCCCCGAGCCCCTCCCTGTCCCTGAGCGGGCTGACAATCCCGGGACAATCCCCGCACCCCAAACTCCGCCACTTCCCCTCCCCTCACCGCGCCGCCCCCGCTCTCCGCCAGCCGCAGGCCCAGGCGGAAGCGGCGCCGGCCGTCGGCTGCCGGTTGCACGCTGAGCTGCAGGCGGAGCGCGGCGCCGGCCGCGGGCAGGAGGCGGCAGGGAGCGGCCAGCTCGGCCCGGGCCGCCATCAGCACCGTGGGGGGAGCGGACACCGGGCCCGGCCCGGGCGCTCCGGGCGCCGCCATGGCGACCCCGCCACTTCCGGCCTCCCGCCCGCTCCGGTCCGGCCGCCAAAGGAGCCCGTTCCGGGGGAGCGGCGGGAAACGCGGCCGAGCGCGCGTGGGTTCCGGGGTAGAAGCGTTCCGCCCCCTGGACACGCCCCCCGCGCCCCGCTGTGATTGACAGCGG
>JBBAXF010000295.1:0-22150 GCA_037837765.1 Delichon dasypus | reverse complement strand
TGCTCGAGGACTGACCCCCCACCCCCGGCCCGGCCCCTTTTGTATTTTTTTTATTTCCATAGAAAATCTCGCGGGGGGGGTCGGGGAGGGGGGGGTCCGGTGCCCCTCCCCCCGCTGTCCTTTCTGCCCCTTTCCCCCTCCCCAAACCCCCCCCGCGGGCCCCTTTTGTACGTGGAGCGACGCCCCGGTTTTGTATCTCGGGCTGTCCCGGTTCTGTAGCGACAGGAAATAAACGCGATGAGTTTTTTCTTCAGCTGGAGCCAAGAAACGGCGGCGGGGGAGGGAGGGAGGGGGGATACCGGGGAGGAGGGGGGGCACCGGGCGGAATGTTTGTGATGGGGCGCGTTTCCGGGGGGGAACCGTGGGTGAAGGGAGGGAGCGGGAAGGGACGGACCACTTCCGGCGGAAGAGGCTGAGGGACGGGCGCGGGAAGCGGAGCCCGACATGGAACCGGCGCCGGGCACTGGCCCCGACCCCGACACGGAGCCGGGCCACGGCCCGGTAACGGACCCGGGGCCGGTAACTGACCCGGACACCGACCCCGACGTGGAACCGCTGCACCGGGGCGGATTCCGCTGCCGCCTGTGCCAGATCACCGTGGCCAACCGTGAGAGAGGGGGCCGGGGCTCCGGGACGCCGTTTACAGGGGCTGAGGGGGCTGCGATTCCCTCCCGGTGCTGGGGGAGGCTCCCGGGGATCTCTGAGATCCCGGTTAATGGCACCAGGGGGCTCCGGGACCCCGTTAACCAGAACTGCGGCGGTTCCCAAACCCCGTTTTACCGATACCGGGGAGTCTCCATTACCAAAATTAGCGGCACCGGGGGAGCTCTGGTACCCCGTTTAACGGGACCGCGGGGGCTCCGAGACCCCAATTATCGCGTCAGGGGTGGTCTCCCATTCCCTGTAGCCCCAGTTCCCGGTCCCGCTGCTCTCTCCTGGTCCCGGTTATCCCGTTTCCCGCTTCCCCCGGTGTCCCCGCAGGTCCCAGCCTGCTGTCCCAGCTGTCCTGGATTCCCGGTCCCGTTCCCGTTTTCCATTTCCCGGTTCTCCCGGTTCTCCCGGTGTCCCCGCAGGTCCCAGCCTGCTCTCCCACCCTCCGGGATTCCCGTTCCCATTTCCCGTTTCCCGGTTCTCCCGGTGTCCCCGCAGGTCCCAGCCTGCTCTCCCACCTCTCCGGGATTCCCGTTCCCATTTCCCGGTTCTCCCGGTTCTCCCGGTGTCCCCGCAGGTCCCAGCCTGCTCTCCCACCTCTCCGGGAAGCGGCACCGGCGGCTCCGGTGTCTCCGCGCCGAGCGCCGAGCGCAGGAGCAGCGCAGCCTCTTCGTGAGCGGCTTCCCCCGGGGTACCGAGCCCGCGCGGCTGCGGCAGCACTTCCGCGCCTTCGGGGATGTCGCGACAGTCGTGATGGACAAGGAGAAGGTGGGGGGGGGGGGGGGGGACGGGGACGCCGGGACACACGCGGCAGCGCCTTTGGGGATGTCGCGATTGTCGCGATAGTCAGGGACGAAGTGTGAGGGTGGGGGGGGTTGGTGGCCCTGGGGGGGATCTCTCGGATGAGGGGATATCGCGACTGTCCCGATAGTCCCTGGGGGGATGTCCCGAGGGCCCTGCGGGGGTGACCCGGGGTGGAGGATCCGGTCTCCCCTCAGATGATATCGCGCCTGTCGCGATAGCCCCTTTTTTGGGAGGGCGGGGGCGGTCCCGGCGCTGACCCCGGCCCCTCGCAGGGCGCCTTCGCCATCGTGGAGCTGCGGGACCCCGCGGGGCGGCAGCGGGCGCTGGACGAACCCCGACATCTGCTGGAGGGGCGGCGGCTGCGGGTGCGGCCCCGGGAGCACCGGGCCTTCCCCCGGGAGCCCCCCGGGACCCCCCCGGCGCCCCCCCGGCCCCCCCGGGGCTGCTGCAGGCGCTGGGCCAGGCCCAGGACGTGAGTGGGGGGCTCGGGGAGGGGGCGTTGGGGGGGTCCCAGAGCTCTCCTGGGGGTTTTAGGGGGGATTTAGGGGGGTCCTGGAGTGATCAAGGGGGGTTTAGGGGGGTCCCGGGGGTTTTAGGGGGGTCTGGGGCACTCGGGGGGGTTTGAAGGGGGGGCTTCAGGGGTCTTGGGGTGCTCAAGGAGGTTTTAGGGGGTCGCAAGTCTCTCCTGGAGTTTTAGGGGGATTTAAGGGGGGTCTCAGGGTGCTCAAGGCGGGGTTTATGGGGATCCCAAAGGTCTCCCAGGGTTTCAGAGCGCCCCCAGTTTCCCCCAGTAAGGCCGAGGGTGCTCCCAGTAAGGCTGGGAGAGGCTCCCAGTGCTCCCAGTAAGGCTGGGGGGAGGCTCCCAGTGCTCCCAGTAAGGTCAGGGGGCATTGCCAATGCTCCCAGTGCTCCCAGTCAGGCCGGGAGGGGGTTCCCAGTGCTCCCAGTAAGGTCAGGGGGTGCTCCCAGTGCTCCCAGTCAGGCCGGGAGGGGGTTCCCAGTGCTCCCAGTTTGCCCAGTCCGGCCGTCCCGCAGGTGGAGGCGCAGCTGCAGGTGCTGGTGCGGGCGCTGGAGCTGAGCGCGGCCGAGCGCCGCCTGCGCCGGCTCCTGGTGACCCTGATCCAGGAGGTGTTCAGCGAGTTCTTCCCAGGTGAGCACGCCTGGCACGCCTGGCACGGGGACACGGCGGTGCCAGCGCTGTCCCAGGGGGGTGACGTGTCCTAGGTGTGTCCCAGGTGTGTGTGATGTGTCCCAGGTGTGTGTGACGTGTCCCAGGTGTGCCCCAGGTGTGTGTGATGTGTTCCAGGTGTGCGTGACGTGCCCCAGGTGTGCCCCAGATGTGCTCCACATCTGTCCCCATGTGTCCTCACCTGTCCCACATGCCCACACCTGTCCCACGTGCCCCACACCCGTCCCCACGTGCCCCACACCCGTCCCCACGTGCCCCACACCTGTCCCCACGTGCCCCACACCCGTCCCCACGTGCCCCACACCTGTCCCCACGTGCCCCACACCTGTCCCATGTGCCCCACACCTGTCCCCACATGTCCTCACCTGTCCCCACGTGCCCCACACCCGTCCCCACGTGCCCCACACCCGTCCCCACCTGTCCCCCCGTGTCCCCCCCAGGCTGCTCCGTCGTCCCCTACGGCTCCTCCGTCAACGGCTTCGACGTCCACGGCTGCGACCTCGACCTGCACCTGGAGCTGGGGGGCCGGGACCCCCCCCGGGAGGGGAACGGGGACCCCCAGAGCCCGGAGACCCCAAACGGGGACCCCAAAAGCCAGAGGACACTAAACGGGGACCCCCCTCCCAATGGGTCCCTTTTAGGGGACAGGGACCCCCCCCTCGAGGGGTCACTTTTGGGGTCCCTTTTGGGGGACAGGGAGGAGCCCCCTTCCGGGGGGTCCCTAGTGGGGTCTGAGGGGTCCCTTTTGGGGGACAAAGATTCCGTTTTGGGGTCCGGGGGGTCCCTTGTGGGGGACAGAGACCCCCCCCTCGACGGGCCCCTTTTGGGGGATGTGGGGTCCCTTTTGGGGACAAAGATTCCGTTTTGGGGTCCGAGGGATCCCTTGTGGGGTCCGAGGGGTCCCTTGTGGGGGACAGAGACCCCTCCCTCGAGGGGTCCCTTTTGGGGGACGAGGCCGCCCCTCCCTCGGGGTCGGGCTCTGAGGGGTCCCTGTCCGGGGATGAATCCCCCGACGCCGAGGGGTCCCTTTTGGGGCGCGGGGGGTCCCTTTTGGGGCGCGGGGCCCCCCCCGAGCAGCTGCTGGCGCTGGTGGGGGCGGTGCTGCGGCGCTGCGTGCCGGGGGTCCGGGGGGTCCGCGCCGTGCCCGGAGCTCGGCGCCCCGTGGTCAAATTCAGCCACAAACAGTCCGGGCTGGCCGGGGACGTGTGCCTGGACAACCGGTGAGGGACTGGGAGCACTGGGAGGGACTGGGAGGGACTGGGAGGGACTGGGGACATGGGGAGGGGACTGGGGGTAACTGGGAGGGGACTGGGAGGGGACTGGGGACATGGGGAAGGAGCTGGGGGTAACTGGGATGGGACTGTGGGTAACTGGGAGCGACTGGGGGTAACTGGGAGCGACTGGGGGTAACTGGGGGGGACTGGGGGTAACTGGGAGGGGACTGGGGGTAACTGGGAGGGACTGGGGGTAACTGGGATGGGACTGTGGGTAACTGGGAGCGACTGGGGTAACTGGGATGGGACTGGGGGTAACTGGGAGGGACTGGGGGGAAGGAGACGAGGCTGGGAGGGACTGGCGGGGGGGAGTGAGGGGTGCTGGGGTAACTGGGAGGGACTGGGGGTAACTGGGAGGGACTGGGGATACACGGAGGGGACTGGCAGGGGAGTGGGGGCCCCTTCTCATTTCTCTCCCTTCTTCTTCCCCTCCTCCTCTTCCCCTTTCCCTCCTCGTCCCTTTTTTCCCTTCCCTTTTCTTTCTTCCTTTCCCACTTGCCTCTTTCTCCCGTTTCCCCTTTTGTCTCTTTTCCTCTTTATTTCCCCTTTTTTCCTCTCCTTTTTCCTCTGCTTTTCCCCTTCTTCCTTGTGTTTCCCCCTCCTTTCCCTTTTTCCTCTTCTCCTCCTCCCTCCCCCTTGTTCCTCTTCCCTTTTCACCGTTTATTTCTCCCTTCCCTTCTCACGTTCCCCCATTTCCCCCTTTTCCCCTTTTCCCCCTTTTCCCATTTCCCCTTTTCCCCTTTTCCCCCTTTTCCCCCTTTTCCCCTTTTCCCCATTTCCCCTTTTCCCCCTTTTCCCCCTTTTCCCCTTTTCCCTTTTTCCCTTTTTCCCCTTTCCCCATCCTTTCCCTCATTTTTTTCCTTGTCTCTTCTCCCTATTTCTCCTCTTTCCCCTGCCCTTTCTCCCCGTTTTCCTCCCCTTTTTCCCCATTTTTCTCACCCCTTCTCCCCGTTTGCCCCCTTTCCCCTGCCCTTCCTCCCCTTTTTCCCCGTTTTTTGCCCCAAACCGCGCTGCCCCCCCCAGCCTGGCGCTGTTCAACACGCGCTTCCTGCGCCTCTGCGCCGACGCCGACCCGCGGGTGCGGCCGCTGGGCTACGCCGTGCGCCTCTGGGCGGGGGGGCAGCGCCTGGCAGGTGAGGGGGGGCTGGGACCCCTCCCCAAAACGGGCTGGGACCCCCAAAAACGGGCTGGGACCCCCCTCCCGGCCCCACACCCCGTTATTCCACCATGCGAGGGGGCAGCGCCCGGCAGGTGAGGGGGGGCCAGGACCCCTCCCCAAAAAGGGTCTGAGACCCCCCCTCGGGGGTCTGAGACCCTCAGAAGGGGTTTGGGACCCCTCAAACAGGGTTGGGGGCCCCCCAAAAGGAGCTGGGATCCCCTCCCAGTACAGCCCCCACCTCGTTATTCCCACCAGGAATTTCCTCCAGGCAGGGATGGTGGGGTCAGGGACGGGCTGGGGGGGGTACAGGGACCCCCCAGAGGGTCTGGAGACCCCTCCCAAAGGGATTGAGACCCTCCCCAAAGGGGCTGGGACCCCCAAAAAGGGGCTGGGATCCCCCAAAAAGGGGCTGGGACCCCCCAAAAAGGGGCTGGGACCCCCAAAAGGGGCTGGGATCCCCTCTAAGTACAGCCCCCACCCCATTATTCCCACCGGGAAACTCTTCCGTGCAGCGAGGGGGGGTCTAGGCCCCCTGGGGACCCCCGGCACGACCCCTCCCCGTTCTTCCCGCAGGGAACCGGGCCGGGGGCGGCCCCCTCCTCACCAACTACGCCCTGACGCTGCTGCTGGTGCTGTTCCTGCAGAGCCGCAGCCCCCCGGTGCTGCCCTCCGTGCGCCGCCTCCAACGCCTGGCAGGTGCCCGAAACACCCCCAGACCCTTTTTTTTTGGGGGGGGGGGATCCCCCGCCCCGTTTTGGGGGGTCCCTGACCCCTCCCGTGCGCGTTGCAGGGCCCCGGGACCGCGCCCAGGTCGGGGAGTGGGATTGCAGCTTCCCCCGGGACGCGGCGCAGCTGGAGCCCAGCGCCAACAGGCAGAGCGCCGGTGAGGGGGGTCCCCAAACCCCTCCGGGGGGGCGGGGATCCAACGCGGGGTCCCCAAATCGGCGGGGGGAGAAAACCTAGGGAGGTCCCCGAAATCGGGGAGGGGTCCCCAAAATCAGGGAGAGGCTCAAATCCCAACGGAGGAGGGTCCCAAAAACCTGAGGGGGGGGGTTTCTCAAAGCTGGAGGGTGTCCCAAAATCTCGGATTTTGGCTCAAATCTCTTCTGGGTTTTGGGGGGATTTTCTGGGTGGTTTGGGGGGGAGGTTCAGGATGTTTTTTGGGGGCGTTCTGGGTGATTTTAAGGCAGTTTCTGGATTTTTTGGGGGGAGTTGGGTGGTTTTGGGGTGTTGTTTCTGGGTGTTTTTTGAGGGTATTTTGGGGGTGTTTCTGGGTGATTTTGGAGGTGTTTCTGGCTGGTTTTCAGGCAAATTTCTGCATTTTTTGGGGTGTTTCTGGGTGATTTTGGAGGTTTCTGGCTGGTTTTTGGGGCAGTTTCTGGGTGTTTTTTGCGGGTATTTTTGGGGCTGTTCTGGATATTTTCGGGGGTGCCCCCACAGCTCTCTGACCGCCCCTTTCCCCCCGCCGCCCTCTCCCCAGCCTCCCTCCTGGCCGAATTCTTCTCCTATTTCGGGAGCCTGGATTTGGGGGGGCTCCTCCTGTCCCCCCTGGAGGGCCGAGCTCTGCCTCGCCCCCCGCCCGAGACCCTCGGGGGGCTCCGCCCGGGCCCCCTGACCCTGCAGGACCCCTTCGAGCTGAGCCACAACGTGGCCGCCAACGTCACGCCGCGCACCGTGTCGCGATTCGCGCGCTGCTGTCGCGACGCCGCCCGCCTCTGTCGCGGCCCCGAATTCCTGCAGAAGTCGCGCCGGGGCCGCCCCTGGGGCGTGATGCGGCTGCTCCAGCCCGGCCCCGGCGGGAATTGCGGGGATTCCCGGGGGAAATTCCTCATCGCGGTCCCGCTGCCCTCCCCCGGGGGGGCCCCGCAGAGCCGCGTGTGCGCTGCCGTGGGCTTCGTGCTCACCGAGGTGCTGGGGTGCGGCTGCGAGCCCGAGGGGACGGCGGCGACACCGGGGGAGCCACGGCCGGAAGGCGGCTGGCACCTGGAGGGGCGGGCAGGCGATTCCCGGGGGGAATTCGGGGCTCCGGGGGATGAGGAGGAGCTGCCCCCGGGTCCCTCAGAGCCACCCCCGGGTCCCTCAGAGTCACCCCCGGGTCCCTCAGAGCCGCCCCCGGATCCCTCAGAGCCACCCCCGGATCCCTCAGAGCCGCCCCCGGGAGCTGGATGTCACCTGGAGGGGCGGGCAGGCGATTCCCGAGGGGAATTCGGGGCACCGGGATCAGAGCCAGGGTCCCAGTGTCACCTCGGGGAGGCGCCGGGAGATCCCCGAGAGGAATCTGGGGACTTGGGGACAGCGGGGAAGCGTCGCCTCCCCCCCGAGGGGGTCCCGAACGGGGCGGGGGTCCCGAACGGGGCCGGGGTCCCGCCCGCGAAGCGCCCCCGGCTGCCCTCGGTCCCGTGGCGCTGGAGCTGCTGCGTTCGGTACCGGGTGTGGCGGGGCCGCCGCCGCCTCCGCCGCCGCCTCCAGGCCCTGGGGGGCTCCGGGGGGGCTGCGGACACCGAGGGGAGCCGGGGGGATCAGGGTCATGAGGGTCCCGGGGGGGCTGCGGGTCCGGGGGATTTCGGGGGTCCCGCTGGTCCCGGGGGTGTTGAGGATCTCGGGGGTCCCGGGGGTGTTGAGGATCTCGGGGGGTCCCCCCTGGCTCTGGAGCGGGCCGTGACCGAGGCCATCGTCCGGGGGGACAGCGGGACGCCCCCCGGGCCCCCCCCGGAGCCGCTGCTCCGTTTCCAGCTCAGCGCCCACGCAGGGGGGTCGCGCCGGTACCCCCAAATGCTGCTGCGGCTCCAGCCCGAGCCCGACCCCCCCTCGCCGCTTTTCCAGGAGTTTTTCCACTTTTTGCGGAGTTTCCTGCCGGGAATGGTGCGGCAGCGCCTGGGCTGGGGGGCGGGCGGCGCGGAGCCCCCCGGGCAGGGCGAGTTCTGTACGTCCTGAGCTTTAACAGTAAAATCCGCTCCGAGGTTTTCCAGTAGAGTCTGAACTGAGGGGAATTAGCGGGGGGCAGGAGGGGATTTGGGGGGAATGAAGGAGTGAGGTGAAGTTATTGACCCCCACAGGCGTTCACTGACCACTCGACACCCTCGAGTGACCACTGGGCACCCGTTATTGACCACCTGAGCCCGTCACTGACCGCTCCAGAGCGTTTATTGATCGCCAGACCCAGCCCGTACTGACCAGCACAGCGAATCACTGAGCACCGTCCCTGTACTGACCACTGACCACTGACCGCTCACTGACCGCTCACTGACCACTCCAGCCAGTCACTGACCACTCACTGACCACTCACTGACCACTCCAACCATCCACTGACCACTCACTGACCACTGACTGCTGACCACTCACTGACCACTCACTGACCACTCACTGACCACTCCAACCATCCGCTGACCACCCAACCCTCAGCTGCCCACCACACCCCCTTTACTGACCGCCCCACACCCCTCCCTGACCCCCCAAAGCCTTTCATTGACCATCTCACGCCATCCGCTGACCACTGCCCGCGCTCCCTGCCCACCTCACCCCCGTCGCTGACCCCTCCACCGCTCTGCCCGCTCAGAGCAGCAGCAGCAGCGAGTACTCTGCCCGTGGCCAGCGCCGCGGCGCCCGCGCCGTGCGGCCGATCATGGGCAGGCGCTGCGCGTACCGAGAGCCCAGCGCGGCCGCGGCCGGCTGCGGGAAGCTCGTCTGGAAGCGGCGGCCGGGGCAGCGCCGCCCGGTCTGGCGCCCCGCGATCACGAAGCTGAAGCGCGGGGGTCCCCGAGGGGCGAAGCGGCACTTCTGGAACACGTCCCGAGCCCCGGGCCGGTGGCCGGAGGGGGCGCGGGGGGTCCCGCGGGGCCGGGGAGGGGGGCCCGGGGCTCGGTGCAGGACGGGCCGGGCCGGCGGCGGCTCCTCGTCCCTCGGGCTGACCGTGGCGTTGGTCAGCTGCGGCATCTTGCGGGCGGCTCCTTCGGCCGGCGGCTCCTTGCGGGCGCCCTCGGCGGCGCCTGGGGGGCTCGGGGGCTCGGCGGGGGCGCCGGTGCCGAAGCGAGCGGCCAGGCTGTCCCCGAAGAAGTCGTAGAGCTCGCGGTACATGTCCCGCAGCGACGGCGGCGGCGACGAGGAGGAGGAAGATGAGGAGGAGGAGGAGGCGGGGGCGGCCCCCGCTAACAAGGGGCGGCCCAGGCCCAGCTCGGGGGAGGGGTCCTGGCCGGGGGGGCTGTGCCGGGGGGACCCCTCGGGACCCCCAAAGCCCGGCGCTTGCTGAGCCTTGGCCTTCAGCAGCCGCTCCACGGCGACCTGGGGGACACGGGGAGGGGTCGGAGGGACATGGGGGGGGTTAAAGGGTGCGGGACCCCTCCCCAAAATCCCCACCATCACCCCCAGACCCTCACCAGGATGGCGCCGTAGACTTTGTGGCCGTCGGCCTTGACCTGAGCGTTGGACACGGAGTAATCGTCCAGCACGGCCTGGAGGTTGGGCCAGTACGTGGGGAGGTGGGGGTACAGCACGCGCTCCACCGCCTGCAAACGGGGGGGACTCGGTCCGGGACCCCCCCAGGACCCCAAACCTGCCCAGGACCCCCCCGCTCACCCCGAGACCACCCAGCCCCCCCCACGGAACCCCCAAATCCGTGCTTGGGGAGAGGTGGGGCTGCAGCAGCTGTGGGATTGAGGGGGGGGGAAATGGTCTGGGACCCCCAAATCCCCCCCATGGCCCCCCCCCTCTCAGACCCCCCCAGCACCCCCTCGGGACCCCCTGGATCCCTCTCAGCCCCCCCAAACCCCTTGACACCACCCCAGGACCTCCTTGGATCCTTCTCAGCCCCCTCGAGACCCCCCCGGGACCCCCCCCAAACCCCCCGGAGCCCCCCTGACCTTCCAGCCCAGCGCGTGCAGCCCCACCACGGCCCCGTAGTGGGAGCAGAGCGGCCGCACCGGATCCGCCAGAACCTTCTGGAGCGAGAGCAGGATCTGCTGGTAGAGCCCCCGCACCAGCTCCCCGTGGCTCCTGCGGGCACGGGCGGCACTGAGACCCCCGGGACCCCCGGGACCCCTCCCCAGCTCCCTGCGGGCACTGAGACCCCCGGGACCCCCGGGACCCCTCCCCAGCTCCCTGCGGGCACTGAGACCCCCGGGACCCCTCCCCAGAGCCCTGCCCAGAGCCCCCTCCTCAGTTTCCCGTGGCTCCTGCAGGGGCACAGGTGGGGATCGGGATCAGGAACAGGAAAACTGGGAATGGAAATGGGGAAAAGGGAACGGGAATGGGCACAGGAACAGGGATGGGAAAAACGGGAACGGAAGTGTGGAAACGGGAGTGGGAATGGGAACAATGGGGACAATGGGGATGTGGAAAAGGGACTGGGGATGGAAACGGGGCAGGAAGGGGAACAAGGGTGATGTGGAAAAGGGAATGTGGAGGGGAAAAGGGAATGGGAACCGGAAAAAGGGAATGGGAAAAACGGAACGGGAGAAAGGGAAGGGGAAAAGGGAATGGGAAAAGGGAATGGGAACAGGAAAAAGGGAATGGGAAAAAGGGAATGGGAATGGGAGAAAGGGAATGGGAATGGGGAAAAGGGAATGGGAACCGGAAAAAGGGAATGGGAATGGGGAAAAGGGAATGGGAACAGGAAAAAGAGAACGGGAGAAAGGGAATGGAAATGGGGAAAAGGGAATGGGAACAGGGAACGGGAATGAGAAAAGGGAAGGGGAGGGTGGCGAGGGCCGGGCTGGGGGTCCCGTCCCCACCAGAAGATGCGGCCCAGCAGCAGCGCGGCGTAATCGCGCAGCGTCCAGTGGTCGTTGAGGGGGTTGATGGAGGCGGCCAGCGGCTCCAGCACGCAGTAGAGCACCGAGCCCATCAGGCTGCACACGTAGGAGCCCAGGCACAGGAAGGGGTTCTGCAGCAGGCTCCGCGCCAGGTGCAGCAGCCGGCTCAGCTGCTCCAGGTCGTGGCTCACGGATTTCACCTGCGGGGGATCCCGGCGGGGTCTTTGGGGAGGGGTCTTGGAGCGTTTGGGGTTTTTTAGGGGAGGGGCTGAAAGATCTGAGGGGTTTGGGGGCATCCGGGGGGTTCTCCTGGGAGGGGTCTGGGTGGTTCCAGGGGTTCTTGGGGGGTGTCTGAGCGTTTTGGGGAGGGTCTGGGGGTACAGGATACCCCAGGACCCCCTCAGGGACCCTCCAAGCTCACCCCAGACCCTTCCAGGACTCCCCCAAACAACTCCCAGACACTCCAGGACCCCCCAAACTCACCCCAGGCCCCCTCAGGACCCCCCAGCCTCACCCCAGACCCCCCAGCCTCACCCCGCTGACCACGTAGACGAAGTAGGGCAGCAGCGCCGCGATCTTGGGGTTGCTCTGGAGGTCCTGCAGAGCCACCTGGGGGGGGAATGGGGGGCTCAGTGGGGCTGGGGCAGGGGGAGCAGCCCCCCCAGGGGGTCCCCAGCCCCCTCCCACCCCACCCACCTTCATCAGCTGGGGGTCGTCGCCCAGCACGGCGCGGGTGACGTGCTGGTAGTACTTGAGGAGGTCATCGGTCAGCGAGGACACGGCGCTGGGCACTGCGGGGGGACCCCAAAACAAACCCCTCTGGGGGGGCTGGAGAGCTTGGGGGTCTTGGGGAACCCCCCACAAAACCCCTCTGGGGCGGCTGGAGGTCTGGGGGGGTCCTGGGGTGAGGGCAGGGAGGGTCCTGAGGGTGTCTGGGGAGGGGTCCCAGGGGATTTCTGAGGGTCTCAGGGGCCTTTGGGGTTCCCAGGGGTCTCTGGGGGGGTTCTGGGGGATTTTTGGGGGGTTGTAGGGGTTTGGGGGGGTCCCAGGGGTTTTTGGGGGTCGTTCCTGACCTGCTCCCTGTGGCTCCAGGTTCCCTTTGCCATCCAGGTAGGACACGTGAACTGCGGGACAGTGGGGCTGAGACCCCCGCCCCACCTGGGGGGGTCCCAGGGGGGGATCTGGGGGTCGCAGGGGTGATTTTGGGGTCCCACCTCTGACGGCGGTCTCGGCGCAGCCCTTGGGGATGTTGGTGGCCAGCGCCAGCTCCACCAGGTTCACCTCACGATCCTCGGGGAAGAACAAATCCCCCTCCCGGAGCGGCCGGAACGGCAGTGAGTCCTGGGAGCCGCAGCCGCACACGGCCTGGGGACAGCGGGGACGGGGACGTCAGGGACAGCGGGGACATCAGGGATACCGGGGACATCAGGGACATCAGGGACACCGGGGACACCGGGGACATCAGGGACAGCGGGGACACCGGGGACATTGGGGACACCAGGGACACTGGGGACATTGGGGACATCAGGGACACCGGGCACAGGGACATCAGGGACACCAGGGACACCGAAGGGACAGCCTGGGGACACTGAGGCACTGCCCAGCCCCTGCAGCCCCTCGGTGTCCCCAAATCCCCGGGGGGCCCTGCAGGAGGTGCCAGTCCGGGGGTGTCCCCGGTGTCCCCCCAATGTCCCCAATGTCCCCCCCACGTCCCCACCTCGACGTTGCTCCAGCGCAAGGCCCGGTTGAAATCCTCCACGGTGAGGCGGCGCCGCCGGGTGTGCTTGAGGAACTGGGAGCTGTTCTGGGAACGGGGAAAACGGGAAAGATGGGAAAATGGGAATGATGGGGGAAATGGGAATGGGAGTAGGAATAGGAATAGAATCGGGAATGGGGAATGGGAGAGGGAACGGGAGCGGGCTCGTCACCAAGCCTGAGACCGGGATCGGCTCTGGATCAGCACCACGGAACCGATCCCGGGATTGGCACCGGGAGCGGGAGCGGGACCGTCCCCGAGCCTCCCCCGGTACCTGCGTGGCCTCCCGCAGCCGGTAGCACACGTCCTCGGCCAGCAGCGCGGCCACCTCGTCGCTGAGCTCGACGCCGGCGCTCTCGGCCATGAGCCGCACCGAGTCCCGGGGCAGCTCCACGAAGCGCCGCTCCTCCCGCTCCGCCATGGCGGGGCCGGACACGCCCGCGAGGGGCGGGGCATGCAAATGACAGCCGCGCGGGGGATGCCGGGAAGTGCCCGGAACCTTTCTGCCCGGAACGGTCCCGCCGCGCTCGCGGTTCCCGGCCCGGAAAGCTCGGGAGGGACGGAGCGGTGCGGGCCAAGATGGCGGCGCCCACGCGGTTGTATCATGTGTGGGTGGGGGCCGAGACCGGAGCCCTCAAAGGTTCGGGGGGGGTCCGAGAGGCTTTGGGGGGGTCCGGGAGGGTCCGCGAGAGCCCTCAAGGGGGATCCGGGGGGGTCCGAGGGAGTTCCGGGGCACCAGGAGGGACCTTTGGGGGTCCTGGGGGTGTCTTGGGGGTCCCTTGGGGTGTTTGGGGGGCTCACGGAAGGTTTGGGGGGGGTTGGGGGGGCTTTGAGGGTCTCGGGGGGGGTTCCCGGGAGGTCTTGGCATTCTCGGGGTGCTCCTGGAGGTTTTGGGGGGGGGGGTGGGTGTCCCGGCCGGGCTCTGAGGTTCCTGACGGGCCCTTTGTGTGGGTTGGGGGGGTCCTGGGGGTTTTTGGGGGGGGTCCTGAGGTTCCCAGACCCCCTCAAACTCCCCCCGCGCCCCCCCCCCAGGGGTGAACCTGCAGCGCAAAGAGGCCACGAACCACCTGGGGGGGTCGGGGCTGAGCCGGGCCCGGGGGGTCTCGGCCCTGGCCTGGGCGGACCCCGCGCAGACCGAGGTGAGTCGGGGGTCCGGGAGGGTCCGGGGGGGTCTGGGGGTGTCCAGAGCCCCCCCTGAACCCCCCCCGTGCCCCCCTCCAGGTGCTCGTGGCGTCTCTGGATCGCTCCGTGAGCGTTTTCAGCACCGAGAAGGGAAAATTCACCGGGGGTCGGCTCTGCCCGGGGGGGGACGGCGCCTTCTGCGGGCTGGGGGTGCTCGGCAGGTACCGGCGGGGTCCCGGGGTCCCGGGGGGGTTTTTGGGAGGAATTCCGGGGGTCTCAGGGGGGTCCTGAGGGGGTCTGGAGGTTCTGAAGGGATCCTGGAGGGGGGCTTGAAAATCCCGAGGGGTCTGGAAGGTTCTGGGGGTCCCTGAGGGTTTTTTGGGGGGGGGTTCTGGGGGGTCCCGAGGGGTCTGGGGGCATCCAGGGGTCCTTGGGGGGGTCTCTGAGCATTTTTTGTGGTCCAGACGGGTCTGCGGGTGTCCTGGGGGTCTCGGGGGGGGTCCTGGGAGGTCCTGGATGATTCTGGGGGGTTCCTGAGGGGATTGGGGGTCCCCAAACCCCCCCTGAGCCCCCTCCCCAAAATCCCCTCAGCTCCGTGGTGACGGCGGTGGAGTCGGGGCTGGTTCGGGTCTGGGGGGAAGAAGAGGCCGAGGAGGTGAGCGGGGTCTGGGGGGGTCTGGGGGGGTTTTGGGGTCACCCCAGGACCCCTCCCCAATTCCAGCTCCTTCTGTGGGCGGGGCTGGCTGGGTCAGAACGGGGATTTCGGGGAGAGTTTGGGGGAATTTGGATTTTTTTTATTTTGGGGTGGTTTTGAACAGGTGTTGGGGGGTTTGGGGGTCTCTGGGGGTTTTGGGGGTGACCCCTGCCCTCTCCAGCCCCTGCAGGAGCTGCAGGCAGGGCCGGGGCTGTGCCGGATGCGCCAGGACCCGACGCGGCCTCACCTGGTGGGGACGGGGGGGAAGGAGAACGGGCTCAAGGTGTGGGACCTGCAGCGGCCCGGGGAGCCCCTGTTCCGTGCCAAAAACGTGAGTGGGACCCCAAAAAAACCCCCAAAATTATCATAAACCCCCTGTTCCGTGCCAAAAATGTGAGTGGGACCCCAAGAACAACCCCAAAACCTGAACTCCCACCTTCTGTGCTGAGAACGCGACACAGCTGAGCGCTTCCAAATGTCCCCAAAACATCTCAAAACGGCCCCAAATGTCCCCAGGAGATCCCAAAACGTCCCCAGGTGCCCCCAGAACATCCCAGAGTGGCCCCGAGTGGTCCCAAAACGTCCCCGAAACGCCTCAAAATGGCCCCAAACGTCCGCAGTGCCCCAAAAAGTGTCCCCAAACTGCCTCGAACGTCCCCAAAATGTCCCCAGACATCCCCAAAATATTCCCAAACGTCCCGGAATGTCCCCAAATGTCCCCAAAATATTCCCAAACGTCCCTGGAATGTCCCCAAAAGTCCCCAAAATATTCCCAAACTTCCCCAAACGTCCCCGGAATGTTCCGGAATGTCCCCAAAATATTCCTAAATGTCCCCAAATGTCCCCAAAATGTCCTCAAATGTCCCCAGAGTGTCCCCAAAATATTCCCAAAAGTCCCCAAACGTCCCCAAATGTCCCCAAAAGTCCCCAAAATATTTCCAAACATCCCCGGAATGTTCCGGAATGTCCCCAAAATATTCCCAAATGTCCCCAGAGTGTCCCCAAAATATTCCCAAAAGTCCCCAAACATCCCCAGAATGTCCCCAAACGTCCCCGGGATGTTCTGGAATGTCCCCGGAATGTTCCGGAATGTCCCCAAACGTCCCCAAACATCCCCAAATGTCCCCGGAATGTTCCGGAACGTCCCCGGCCGTCCCGCAGGTGAGGAACGATTGGCTGGATCTGCGCGTCCCCGTCTGGGAGCGCGACCTGCGATTCCTGCCGGGCTCCCAGCGCGTCGTCACCTGCACGGGGCACGGCCAGGTGGGGTCACGGGGTCACGGGGGGGTCACGGGGTCACGGGGGGGTCACGGGGTCACCTGTCCCCTCACTGTCCCCCCCTCTCCCCTGGCCCAGGTGCGGCTCTACGACCCCTCCACGCCCCGGCGCCGCCCGGTGCTGGACGCCGCCGTCGGGGAGGCGCCGCTGACAGCGCTGGCGCTGCCCGCCGGGGACACGTCAGTGCCGGGGGAACTGGGGGGTCCTGGGGGGGTCTGGGGGGGTCCTGGGGGGCATTGGAGAGGATTTGGGGGGGTCTGGGGGGGATTGGAGAGGATTTGGGGGCGTCTGGGGGGTCCTGGGGGGGATTGGAGAGGATTTGGGGGGGTCCTGGGGGGTCCTGGGGGGATTGGAGAGGATTTGGGGGGTCCTGGGACGGATTGGAGAGGATTTGGGGGGTCCCGGGGGGATCTGGGGGGTCCTGGGGGGGATTTGGGGGATCCTGGGGTGGATTTGAGAGGATTTTGGGGGTCAGGGGGGAAGATTTTGGGAGAATTTTGGGGTTCTGGGGGAGGGTTTTGGGGGGGGCCTTGGGGTTTTTTAGGGTTTCCAGGAGAGGTTTTGGGATTCCTGCGAGGCTTTGGGGCGGTCCTGGAAGGCTCTGAAAAGCTCGGGGGGGGATTTTGGGGTGCCCAGGGTGAATTTGGGGTGCACTGGGGGGGAGGGGTTCTCGCTGCGCCCCCCCAGCCCCATTTCCCCCCTCCCCAGCTCGGTGGTCGTGGGCAGCGCCCGGGGGGACGTGGCCGTCATCGACCTGCGCAAAGGTGAGGGGGGGTTTGGGGGGTCCTGAGGGGTCTGGGGGGATTTTGGGGAGTCCCAGGGGTCTGGGGTGTTCCTGGGGGGAGGTTGGGGAGCTCTGGGGGGGGGGGTCCTGGGGGATTCTGGGGAGTCCTGGGGGGGTTCCGTGGGTTCTGAGGGGGGGTTTGTCAGCGTCTTGGGGGTGCTGGGAGGGTTCTGGGGGTCCTGGGGGGTCCCGGGGGGGTCTGGGGGTGTCCTGGGGGGTCTCTCTGCCCCCCCTGACCCCCCCCGTGCCCCCAGGGCGGGTGCTGAGGGCCCTGAAGGGTTTTGCTGGGGGGGTCCGGGGGCTGCAGTGCCACCCCCGCCTGCCCCTCGTCGCCTCCGTCGGCCTCGACCGATTCCTGCGGCTGCATGAGCTGCGGGACGGGCGGCTCCGGAGCAAGGTGGGGCACCCCGAAACGCTGAACCCCCAAAACCACCCCCAAAACACCTCAAAAACACCCTGAACCCCCAAAAACCACCCCCAAATCACCTCAAAAACACCCTGAACCCCCAAAAAACCACCCCAAGATCACCTCAAAATGACCCTGAACCCCCAAAAACCACCCCCAAATCACCTCAAAAACACCCTGAACCCCCAAAAACCACCCCAAAATCACCCCCAAAACCCCTTGGGACCCCAAACCAGCCCCCAAACCAGCCCCAAACCATCCCAGAACCTCAGAAAATCCCACAGGAACAACCTGAACCCCCTCCAAGGATCCCCAGGACCCCCAAATGTGACCCCAAACAGCCCTGGGAACCCCCAGGACACCCCGACACCCCTTGGGACCCCCCCCCCAAACCCCGAGATCCCCCCTCTAAAACCCCCTGGATCTCCCCGAACTCCCGAATTTGATCCCAAAAAACCCAAAAGGGTCCAAAAAAAGCCCCTTTGTGCCCCCCCAAATCCCCCCCAGGTGTACCTGAAGTCGCGCCTCACCTGCCTCCTGCTGAACACTCACCTGGACTGGGAGGTGAGACCCCCACCCACCCTGGGGGGGGTTTGGGGGGGGCTGCGAGTGCCCCCCACCCTTTTAACCCCCCCTTTTTCCACCCCCCCCCCCAGGCCCAGGAGGAGCCCCCTCCCCAAAAGGAGGTGAAGGAGGAGGAGGACGAGCTGTGGGACGCTCTGGAGTCCGTGCCCACCCCCAGGAAGGGCAAGAAAAGGAAAAATCCGGGGCTCTGAGGGGTCCCGGGACCCCCCAGGACCTCCCCCACCGCGTCCCCTCCCTCGCTGTACATAACGTCCCGGACATCCAAAACAGGAGAAATAAATGTGATTTTTTTGGGGTTTTTGAAGATAAATGGGAAATTCGTGGGAGTTTCACGGGAATTTGGGTCTGGGGGGTGCTGGGATGGGTTGGCGGAGAACACAAAGGAATTTTGGGAGGGGTCCAACGCCCCCAACCCCCTTTAAATCTTTAACTCCGCCCCTCGAGGGGTTTAGCCCCGCCCCCAGGAACAGATTAATTTTGCTAATTAGCACCCCAATAATTAACGGAATTACCCCGGCACGTGGAGAGGAGGGAGGGGGCTCTGCCCAGCACCCGGGGGGGTTTGAGAGGATTTTTGGGGAGTTTTTGGGCTGGGTTTGGACGAGCTTTTGTCACGATAGAAAGGCGATATTCGTTGAATTAATCAGTAATTAATCTAGCTCTGGTTAATTAATTATCCCCGCTGGGGCTGTGCCGTCGGGGTGATGCCCGGGGCGGGAAGAGGAGGCTGCAGGAGCGACAGAGGCGCTGCTGATGTCGCGATATGAACGCAACAATCGCGATTATTTCGCGTTTCCCATCCATTTTTTGAGGTCCCTCGTCGGGGTCAGTACCAGGATGATTTGGGAGCGGCCCCGGCCCCTAAAATCGAGATAGAGACGGGAAATTTGGGGATTTTTTTTAATTGATTTAAGCCGGTTTTGTCCGCTGTTGGGGCTGCATCGTTCTCGGTCACGCCGCGATACCGGGCCGATGCTCGAAGCGGGTAGAGGAGGCTCCGAGTCGCAACATATCGTGATAAAAATCACGATTTGCCGCCGTTTTTTTGGAAGTTTTGGAAGTTTTCACTCCTCTGGCACCGCAATACCGGGAGCAGTGACCACAGCACAGAGTGTCAGCAAGCGTCAGAAACGCGGCTGATATCGCGATAGAATCACGATTTTACGAAGCTGTTTAGATTTTTTTACATCTGTTTTTGACCATTTGAGGTCCCCGGTGGGGGTGCACCGTTCCCGGAGGCACTGCAATACCGGGACGATGCGCGGAGCGGAGGGAGCAAGCTCCGGGTCCAACTCCCGAGCCCAAAAATCCGTTTAATATGAAGTCCTCTCATCGAGGACGTATCAGATATTAAACTGATAAGAACAGATACTACACTTGATCTTAGCCAAAAGGCCGAGAAGCGATACCGGACCTCCACCGCGCTCTGAGCCCGGCCCCACCCGCCCCGCTCGCCCCTCACGGTCACCCCCGCTCCACTATCGCGACATTCCCGACCGCATTTCGGGATTTTTCCCCGCTTTGTTCCGTACTTTTTATCTGCCAACCTCGCGATTCGACCCCTCTGAACCCCGAAATATTGGTGAATAGAGCTCCCATGATGCCCTTCTCACCGTTAATTTGCATAACCCAGCCCCTCTCCCGTCACTCGTTCATTACCATAACCGCCCCTCCTGATTTGCATATTCAAATCTCTGCCCGGCCTTGCCCCGCCCCTTTTCCCTACACAGCGGCTCTTGGCTTGGGGGGGAACTGGTCTGGGGGAATTGGGGGTCCCTCTTTTCCTCTGGGAGGTTTTGGGGGTCCCTCCTTCCCTCCCAGGGGGATTTTGGGGGGCCCTCCTTTTTCCCTGGGAGGTTTCGGGGGTCCCTCTTTTCCTCTGGGAGGTTTTGGGGGTCCCTCCTTCCCTCCCAGGGGGATTTTGGGGGGCAGAGGGCACCGCAGGGGTATTTTCGCAGCGCTCGGGTGTTTCCGGCAGCGCTCGGCTCTCTCCGCCTCTCCCCTGCGCTCGGGTGTTTCCGGCAGCGCTCGGCTGCCTCCGCCTCTCCCCTGCTCTCGGGTGTTTCCGGCAGCTCTCGGCTCTCTCCGCCTCTCCCCCGCGCTCGGGTGTTTCCGGCAGCTCTCGGCTCTCTCCGCCTCTCCCCTGCGCTCGGGTGTTTCCGGCAGCGCTCGGCTCTTTCCGCCAGGCCCATAGAAACCTCCCCAGAGCGCCTCCTCATCAGCAGGCTCCCAAATTAACGCTTATTAAGCTCCTCCGCCTAATTACCGCCCATTAACCGCCCCGCCAGCTGCTCAGCGACCCGCGCTAACCCCCTGGAGGCCACCTGCACCCCTTTAGAGTGACAAAACCACCCCAGGAAAGCCACGAAAAAAGCTGAGAACGCCCCGAAATGCTGGGAACTGAGCCCAAATTCCTTTATTGGGGTTCAGGAGTTGGCGTTGGGACCCTTCTTCTTGCCGAAGGTGGGCACGACGTTGACGAAGCGCCGGTTGTACTGCATGCGCCGCTTGGCACGCCCCGTCTTCTTCTTCTTCTTCTCCTGCTTGGCCACCTGATTAAAAAACGGGGGGGTCAGGGGGGGTCCCCAAAATCCTGGGAGGGTCCCTGAGCCCCACGGGGGTTCCCTAAACCCGTGGGGAGCCCCCTCAGCGCTCACCTTGGGGGTCTGGCCCCTCACTTTGCCGGCGCGGGCGAGGGGAGCCGTGGACCTTCCCTGGTGGAGGAAAGGAGATCGAGGTGTTGGGGGGGTTGTTTTGCTAATTAACACCCCCCCTAATTAGCGTCCCCCCCCGGAATTACCGCCCAGCAGGCGCGTGGAGAGGTCCAGGGTGGTGAATTCGGGGAGGGGGCTCTGTCCCAGCACGGCCTCATCGTCCAGGGGGGTCCCGGCGTGGAGCAGCACTTGGTCCTCGGGGGGGACCCCCGAAAGCTCGGCCACCCTCTCCTGAGGGGTGGGAAAAGAGGGGGGGGGATCAGCACCCCCAAAATTGGGGGGGATTGGAGCAGGGGACACCCCGAATTTGGGGGCTCACCTTGATCTGGGCGAGGGTCTCGGAGCCGGAGACCTCGAGGGTGAGGAGGGTCTGGCCGCGGATGAAGAGCTGCATGGTGGGGGCTGGAGGGGGATTTGGGGGGGTTAAAGGGGGTCCCCACATCCCAAAAATAAAGGGGAGACCCTCAGGGGTTTGTGGGGCAGGGGCTGGTGCTGCTCCCCCCATGACGGGAAAACAGGGGAGGAATTTGGGGATCTCCAGACCCTCCTGTCTCTATTTTTTGGGGGGAAAACCCCTGATTTTCCTCTTCACCCTGCAAACCCTACTTCTCCCCCACTCGAGGCTCTCCCTAAGGGCTCCAGGGCCTTTCAGAGCCCCCCCCCAATCTTTCCCAAGGCCTCACGGAACCCCCCCAAATAACCCCGACCCCCTTCAAGGCCTCATTACCGCCTCAGCCCCCTCTGAACCCCAAACAACCCGCCGGGCCCCCCAGGAAACCTCACAGACCCCCCCCTCAAAATCCTTCTTAAGACTCCTCAGTCTCGTTAAAACCTCCCCAACGCTCTCCAGAGCAACCCCCCCTCCTCCACCAGCCTCACCCCCCTCCCCCAGCCCCTCCCCGCCCTTCTGACCCCTCAAAAAGCCCCAAATTCCCCCTCAAAAAACCCAAATTCTCCCGAACCCCCCGAGCGCGGTCGCACCGCGGCGTCTCCAAGGCGGAAAGGGGCAGCGCGCAGGCGCGGCGCGGTGACGTCACCCGCGCGTGATGCGTACGTGCCGACGCCGCAAGCCGCGGAACTACAAAGATGGCGGAGTCCTGGCAAAGGGCTCGGCCAGGAGAATATTGATGCTCATTGGTCTATAACACTAATAGGCTGCGCTAAGCTGAGCGCGTCACTTCCGGGCGGCAAATCCCCGCGTTGCCTCGGCAACGCGATGGCGGCGGCTGAGGAGAGGTGGGGGAGGGGCGGGGTTTGGGGCGGTTTTGGGGGGGTTTTGGGGGGGTCCCGGTGTCGGGATTCGCCCCCCTCTCAACGCTTGGACCCCCCCTCCCCTCTCGCAGCCCTTCGTTATGGCTGGAGGCACACGAGGACCCCCCTGGCCGGGCTGCGCAGCTTCCCGGGGTGCATGGGTGAGGGGTGGTCATGAGGGGAGAGATCGTGAGGGGGAGATCGTGAGGGGTGGTCGTGAGGGGAGAGATCGTGAGGGGAGAGATCGTGAGGGGAGAGATCGTGAGGGGAGGGGGAGATCGTGAGGGGAGGGGGAGTTCATGAGGGGAGGGGGAGATCGTGAGGGGGAGATCGTGAGGGGAGGGGGAGATCGTGAGGGGGAGATCGTGAGGGGAGGGGGGGATCGTGAGGGGGAGATCGTGAGGAGATCGTGAGGGGGGGATCGTGAGGGGAGGGGGAGATCGTGAGGGGAGGGGGAGATCGTGAGGGGAGGGGGAGTTCATGAGGGGAGGGGGAGATCGTGAGGGGGGAGATCGTGAGGAGATCGTGAGGAGGAGATCGTGAGGGGAGGGTGTGAGGGGGGGATCGTGAGGGGAGGGATGGTGAGGGGAGAGATCGTGAGGAGGGGATCATGAGGGGAGGGTGTGAGGGGGGGTCCCTGCGTGAGGCGGGGTTGAGGGAGGGGAGAGGATTGGGTTCCCCTGGGCCTGGGGGTTCCCCTGGATGTGTTGGGGGGTCCCTGAGGGGGGCTCCCGGA
>JBBAXF010000294.1:0-22203 GCA_037837765.1 Delichon dasypus | reverse complement strand
CGCTGAAAAGAAGCACACAGACGCGAGCACCGGGCCTTGCTCTTCTCGCAGAGAGCAACTCCTTCCACTTGACAGCTTCTAACAGGGAAACAGAGCAAGCAGGGTGCAGCATACGTGCTGCACTTGTTGCAAACATGGAAAACAGACAGCCTAGCATCAGCAGCTCAGAAATCACTGCTAGAAGCAGAGAAATGCTGCAGGAGCATATTGGCTGGCTAGAAGAGCTGAAACCGCACATATGCTGCACAGAGAGCAAAGCGCTGAAAAGAAGCACACAGACGCGAGCACCGGGCCTTGCTCTTCTCGCAGAGAGCAACTCCTTCCACTTGACAGCTTCTAACAGGGAAACAGAGCAAGCAGGGTGCAGCATACGTGCTGCACTTGTTGCAAACATGGAAAACAGACAGCCTAGCATCAGCAGCTCAGAAATCACTGCTAGAAGCAGAGAAATGCTGCAGGAGCATATTGGCTGGCTAGAAGAGCTGAAACCGCACATATGCTGCACAGAGAGCAAAGCGCTGAAAAGAAGCACACAGACGCGAGCACCGGGCCTTGCTCTTCTCGCAGAGAGCAACTCCTTCCACTTGACAGCTTCTAACAGGGAAACAGAGCAAGCAGGGTGCAGCATACGTGCTGCACTTGTTGCAAACATGGAAAACAGACAGCCTAGCATCAGCAGCTCAGAAATCACTGCTAGAAGCAGAGAAATGCTGCAGGAGCATATTGGCTGGCTAGAAGAGCTGAAACCGCACATATGCTGCACAGAGAGCAAAGCGCTGAAAAGAAGCACACAGACGCGAGCACCGGGCCTTGCTCTTCTCGCAGAGAGCAACTCCTTCCACTTGACAGCTTCTAACAGGGAAACAGAGCAAGCAGGGTGCAGCATACGTGCTGCACTTGTTGCAAACATGGAAAACAGACAGCCTAGCATCAGCAGCTCAGAAATCACTGCTAGAAGCAGAGAAATGCTGCAGGAGCATATTGGCTGGCTAGAAGAGCTGAAACCGCACATATGCTGCACAGAGAGCAAAGCGCTGAAAAGAAGCACACAGAGCGCAGCACCGGGCCTTGCTCTTCTCGCAGAGAGCAACTCCTTCCACTTGACAGCTTCTAACAGGGAAACAGAGCAAGCAGGGTGCAGCATACGTGCTGCACTTGTTGCAAACATGGAAAACAGACAGCCTAGCATCAGCAGCTCAGAAATCACTGCTAGAAGCAGGAAATGCTGCAGGAGCATATTGGCTGGCTAGAAGAGCTGAAACCGCACATATGCTGCACAGAGAGCAAAGCGCTGAAAAGAAGCACACAGACGCGAGCACCGGGCCTTGCTCTTCTCGCAGAGAGCAACTCCTTCCACTTGACAGCTTCTAACAGGGAAACAGAGCAAGCAGGGTGCAGCATACGTGCTGCACTTGTTGCAAACATGGAAAACAGACGGCCTAGCATCAGCAGCTCAGAAATCACTGCTAGAAGCAGGGAAATGCTGCAGGAGCATATTGGCTGGCTAGAAGAGCTGAAACCGCACATATGCTGCACAGAGAGCAAAGCGCTGAAAAGAAGCACACAGACGCGAGCACCGGGCCTTGCTCTTCTCGCAGAGAGCAACTCCTTCCACTTGACAGCTTCTAACAGGGAAACAGAGCAAGCAGGGTGCAGCATACGTGCTGCACTTGTTGCAAACATGGAAAACAGACGGCCTAGCATCAGCAGCTCAGAAATCACTGCTAGAAGCAGGGAAATGCTGCAGGAGCATATTGGCTGGCTAGAAGAGCTGAAACCGCACATATGCTGCACAGAGAGCAAAGCGCTGAAAAGAAGCACACAGACGCGAGCACCGGGCCTTGCTCTTCTCGCAGAGAGCAACTCCTTCCACTTGACAGCTTCTAACAGGGAAACAGAGCAAGCAGGGTGCAGCATACGTGCTGCACTTGTTGCAAACATGGAAAACAGACGGCCTAGCATCAGCAGCTCAGAAATCACTGCTAGAAGCAGGGAAATGCTGCAGGAGCATATTGGCTGGCTAGAAGAGCTGAAACCGCACATATGCTGCACAGAGAGCAAAGCGCTGAAAAGAAGCACACAGACGCGAGCACCGGGCCTTGCTCTTCTCGCAGAGAGCAACTCCTTCCACTTGACAGCTTCTAACAGGGAAACAGAGCAAGCAGGGTGCAGCATACGTGCTGCACTTGTTGCAAACATGGAAAACAGACGGCCTAGCATCAGCAGCTCAGAAATCACTGCTAGAAGCAGGGAAATGCTGCAGGAGCATATTGGCTGGCTAGAAGAGCTGAAACCGCACATATGCTGCACAGAGAGCAAAGCGCTGAAAAGAAGCACACAGACGCGAGCACCGGGCCTTGCTCTTCTCGCAGAGAGCAACTCCTTCCACTTGACAGCTTCTAACAGGGAAACAGAGCAAGCAGGGTGCAGCATACGTGCTGCACTTGTTGCAAACATGGAAAACAGACGGCCTAGCATCAGCAGCTCAGAAATCACTGCTAGAAGCAGGGAAATGCTGCAGGAGCATATTGGCTGGCTAGAAGAGCTGAAACCGCACATATGCTGCACAGAGAGCAAAGCGCTGAAAAGAAGCACACAGACGCGAGCACCGGGCCTTGCTCTTCTCGCAGAGAGCAACTCCTTCCACTTGACAGCTTCTAACAGGGAAACAGAGCAAGCAGGGTGCAGCATACGTGCTGCACTTGTTGCAAACATGGAAAACAGACGGCCTAGCATCAGCAGCTCAGAAATCACTGCTAGAAGCAGGGAAATGCTGCAGGAGCATATTGGCTGGCTAGAAGAGCTGAAACCGCACATATGCTGCACAGAGAGCAAAGCGCTGAAAAGAAGCACACAGACGCGAGCACCGGGCCTTGCTCTTCTCGCAGAGAGCAACTCCTTCCACTTGACAGCTTCTAACAGGGAAACAGAGCAAGCAGGGTGCAGCATACGTGCTGCACTTGTTGCAAACATGGAAAACAGACGGCCTAGCATCAGCAGCTCAGAAATCACTGCTAGAAGCAGGGAAATGCTGCAGGAGCATATTGGCTGGCTAGAAGAGCTGAAACCGCACATATGCTGCACAGAGAGCAAAGCGCTGAAAAGAAGCACACAGACGCGAGCACCGGGCCTTGCTCTTCTCGCAGAGAGCAACTCCTTCCACTTGACAGCTTCTAACAGGGAAACAGAGCAAGCAGGGTGCAGCATACGTGCTGCACTTGTTGCAAACATGGAAAACAGACGGCCTAGCATCAGCAGCTCAGAAATCACTGCTAGAAGCAGGGAAATGCTGCAGGAGCATATTGGCTGGCTAGAAGAGCTGAAACCGCACATATGCTGCACAGAGAGCAAAGCGCTGAAAAGAAGCACACAGACGCGAGCACCGGGCCTTGCTCTTCTCGCAGAGAGCAACTCCTTCCACTTGACAGCTTCTAACAGGGAAACAGAGCAAGCAGGGTGCAGCATACGTGCTGCACTTGTTGCAAACATGGAAAACAGACGGCCTAGCATCAGCAGCTCAGAAATCACTGCTAGAAGCAGGGAAATGCTGCAGGAGCATATTGGCTGGCTAGAAGAGCTGAAACCGCACATATGCTGCACAGAGAGCAAAGCGCTGAAAAGAAGCACACAGACGCGAGCACCGGGCCTTGCTCTTCTCGCAGAGAGCAACTCCTTCCACTTGACAGCTTCTAACAGGGAAACAGAGCAAGCAGGGTGCAGCATACGTGCTGCACTTGTTGCAAACATGGAAAACAGACGGCCTAGCATCAGCAGCTCAGAAATCACTGCTAGAAGCAGGGAAATGCTGCAGGAGCATATTGGCTGGCTAGAAGAGCTGAAACCGCACATATGCTGCACAGAGAGCAAAGCGCTGAAAAGAAGCACACAGACGCGAGCACCGGGCCTTGCTCTTCTCGCAGAGAGCAACTCCTTCCACTTGACAGCTTCTAACAGGGAAACAGAGCAAGCAGGGTGCAGCATACGTGCTGCACTTGTTGCAAACATGGAAAACAGACGGCCTAGCATCAGCAGCTCAGAAATCACTGCTAGAAGCAGGGAAATGCTGCAGGAGCATATTGGCTGGCTAGAAGAGCTGAAACCGCACATATGCTGCACAGAGAGCAAAGCGCTGAAAAGAAGCACACAGACGCGAGCACCGGGCCTTGCTCTTCTCGCAGAGAGCAACTCCTTCCACTTGACAGCTTCTAACAGGGAAACAGAGCAAGCAGGGTGCAGCATACGTGCTGCACTTGTTGCAAACATGGAAAACAGACGGCCTAGCATCAGCAGCTCAGAAATCACTGCTAGAAGCAGGGAAATGCTGCAGGAGCATATTGGCTGGCTAGAAGAGCTGAAACCGCACATATGCTGCACAGAGAGCAAAGCGCTGAAAAGAAGCACACAGACGCGAGCACCGGGCCTTGCTCTTCTCGCAGAGAGCAACTCCTTCCACTTGACAGCTTCTAACAGGGAAACAGAGCAAGCAGGGTGCAGCATACGTGCTGCACTTGTTGCAAACATGGAAAACAGACGGCCTAGCATCAGCAGCTCAGAAATCACTGCTAGAAGCAGGGAAATGCTGCAGGAGCATATTGGCTGGCTAGAAGAGCTGAAACCGCACATATGCTGCACAGAGAGCAAAGCGCTGAAAAGAAGCACACAGACGCGAGCACCGGGCCTTGCTCTTCTCGCAGAGAGCAACTCCTTCCACTTGACAGCTTCTAACAGGGAAACAGAGCAAGCAGGGTGCAGCATACGTGCTGCACTTGTTGCAAACATGGAAAACAGACGGCCTAGCATCAGCAGCTCAGAAATCACTGCTAGAAGCAGGGAAATGCTGCAGGAGCATATTGGCTGGCTAGAAGAGCTGAAACCGCACATATGCTGCACAGAGAGCAAAGCGCTGAAAAGAAGCACACAGACGCGAGCACCGGGCCTTGCTCTTCTCGCAGAGAGCAACTCCTTCCACTTGACAGCTTCTAACAGGGAAACAGAGCAAGCAGGGTGCAGCATACGTGCTGCACTTGTTGCAAACATGGAAAACAGACGGCCTAGCATCAGCAGCTCAGAAATCACTGCTAGAAGCAGGGAAATGCTGCAGGAGCATATTGGCTGGCTAGAAGAGCTGAAACCGCACATATGCTGCACAGAGAGCAAAGCGCTGAAAAGAAGCACACAGACGCGAGCACCGGGCCTTGCTCTTCTCGCAGAGAGCAACTCCTTCCACTTGACAGCTTCTAACAGGGAAACAGAGCAAGCAGGGTGCAGCATACGTGCTGCACTTGTTGCAAACATGGAAAACAGACGGCCTAGCATCAGCAGCTCAGAAATCACTGCTAGAAGCAGGGAAATGCTGCAGGAGCATATTGGCTGGCTAGAAGAGCTGAAACCGCACATATGCTGCACAGAGAGCAAAGCGCTGAAAAGAAGCACACAGACGCGAGCACCGGGCCTTGCTCTTCTCGCAGAGAGCAACTCCTTCCACTTGACAGCTTCTAACAGGGAAACAGAGCAAGCAGGGTGCAGCATACGTGCTGCACTTGTTGCAAACATGGAAAACAGACGGCCTAGCATCAGCAGCTCAGAAATCACTGCTAGAAGCAGGGAAATGCTGCAGGAGCATATTGGCTGGCTAGAAGAGCTGAAACCGCACATATGCTGCACAGAGAGCAAAGCGCTGAAAAGAAGCACACAGACGCGAGCACCGGGCCTTGCTCTTCTCGCAGAGAGCAACTCCTTCCACTTGACAGCTTCTAACAGGGAAACAGAGCAAGCAGGGTGCAGCATACGTGCTGCACTTGTTGCAAACATGGAAAACAGACGGCCTAGCATCAGCAGCTCAGAAATCACTGCTAGAAGCAGGGAAATGCTGCAGGAGCATATTGGCTGGCTAGAAGAGCTGAAACCGCACATATGCTGCACAGAGAGCAAAGCGCTGAAAAGAAGCACACAGACGCGAGCACCGGGCCTTGCTCTTCTCGCAGAGAGCAACTCCTTCCACTTGACAGCTTCTAACAGGGAAACAGAGCAAGCAGGGTGCAGCATACGTGCTGCACTTGTTGCAAACATGGAAAACAGACGGCCTAGCATCAGCAGCTCAGAAATCACTGCTAGAAGCAGGGAAATGCTGCAGGAGCATATTGGCTGGCTAGAAGAGCTGAAACCGCACATATGCTGCACAGAGAGCAAAGCGCTGAAAAGAAGCACACAGACGCGAGCACCGGGCCTTGCTCTTCTCGCAGAGAGCAACTCCTTCCACTTGACAGCTTCTAACAGGGAAACAGAGCAAGCAGGGTGCAGCATACGTGCTGCACTTGTTGCAAACATGGAAAACAGACGGCCTAGCATCAGCAGCTCAGAAATCACTGCTAGAAGCAGGGAAATGCTGCAGGAGCATATTGGCTGGCTAGAAGAGCTGAAACCGCACATATGCTGCACAGAGAGCAAAGCGCTGAAAAGAAGCACACAGACGCGAGCACCGGGCCTTGCTCTTCTCGCAGAGAGCAACTCCTTCCACTTGACAGCTTCTAACAGGGAAACAGAGCAAGCAGGGTGCAGCATACGTGCTGCACTTGTTGCAAACATGGAAAACAGACGGCCTAGCATCAGCAGCTCAGAAATCACTGCTAGAAGCAGGGAAATGCTGCAGGAGCATATTGGCTGGCTAGAAGAGCTGAAACCGCACATATGCTGCACAGAGAGCAAAGCGCTGAAAAGAAGCACACAGACGCGAGCACCGGGCCTTGCTCTTCTCGCAGAGAGCAACTCCTTCCACTTGACAGCTTCTAACAGGGAAACAGAGCAAGCAGGGTGCAGCATACGTGCTGCACTTGTTGCAAACATGGAAAACAGACGGCCTAGCATCAGCAGCTCAGAAATCACTGCTAGAAGCAGGGAAATGCTGCAGGAGCATATTGGCTGGCTAGAAGAGCTGAAACCGCACATATGCTGCACAGAGAGCAAAGCGCTGAAAAGAAGCACACAGACGCGAGCACCGGGCCTTGCTCTTCTCGCAGAGAGCAACTCCTTCCACTTGACAGCTTCTAACAGGGAAACAGAGCAAGCAGGGTGCAGCATACGTGCTGCACTTGTTGCAAACATGGAAAACAGACGGCCTAGCATCAGCAGCTCAGAAATCACTGCTAGAAGCAGGGAAATGCTGCAGGAGCATATTGGCTGGCTAGAAGAGCTGAAACCGCACATATGCTGCACAGAGAGCAAAGCGCTGAAAAGAAGCACACAGACGCGAGCACCGGGCCTTGCTCTTCTCGCAGAGAGCAACTCCTTCCACTTGACAGCTTCTAACAGGGAAACAGAGCAAGCAGGGTGCAGCATACGTGCTGCACTTGTTGCAAACATGGAAAACAGACGGCCTAGCATCAGCAGCTCAGAAATCACTGCTAGAAGCAGGGAAATGCTGCAGGAGCATATTGGCTGGCTAGAAGAGCTGAAACCGCACATATGCTGCACAGAGAGCAAAGCGCTGAAAAGAAGCACACAGACGCGAGCACCGGGCCTTGCTCTTCTCGCAGAGAGCAACTCCTTCCACTTGACAGCTTCTAACAGGGAAACAGAGCAAGCAGGGTGCAGCATACGTGCTGCACTTGTTGCAAACATGGAAAACAGACGGCCTAGCATCAGCAGCTCAGAAATCACTGCTAGAAGCAGGGAAATGCTGCAGGAGCATATTGGCTGGCTAGAAGAGCTGAAACCGCACATATGCTGCACAGAGAGCAAAGCGCTGAAAAGAAGCACACAGACGCGAGCACCGGGCCTTGCTCTTCTCGCAGAGAGCAACTCCTTCCACTTGACAGCTTCTAACAGGGAAACAGAGCAAGCAGGGTGCAGCATACGTGCTGCACTTGTTGCAAACATGGAAAACAGACGGCCTAGCATCAGCAGCTCAGAAATCACTGCTAGAAGCAGGGAAATGCTGCAGGAGCATATTGGCTGGCTAGAAGAGCTGAAACCGCACATATGCTGCACAGAGAGCAAAGCGCTGAAAAGAAGCACACAGACGCGAGCACCGGGCCTTGCTCTTCTCGCAGAGAGCAACTCCTTCCACTTGACAGCTTCTAACAGGGAAACAGAGCAAGCAGGGTGCAGCATACGTGCTGCACTTGTTGCAAACATGGAAAACAGACGGCCTAGCATCAGCAGCTCAGAAATCACTGCTAGAAGCAGGGAAATGCTGCAGGAGCATATTGGCTGGCTAGAAGAGCTGAAACCGCACATATGCTGCACAGAGAGCAAAGCGCTGAAAAGAAGCACACAGACGCGAGCACCGGGCCTTGCTCTTCTCGCAGAGAGCAACTCCTTCCACTTGACAGCTTCTAACAGGGAAACAGAGCAAGCAGGGTGCAGCATACGTGCTGCACTTGTTGCAAACATGGAAAACAGACGGCCTAGCATCAGCAGCTCAGAAATCACTGCTAGAAGCAGGGAAATGCTGCAGGAGCATATTGGCTGGCTAGAAGAGCTGAAACCGCACATATGCTGCACAGAGAGCAAAGCGCTGAAAAGAAGCACACAGACGCGAGCACCGGGCCTTGCTCTTCTCGCAGAGAGCAACTCCTTCCACTTGACAGCTTCTAACAGGGAAACAGAGCAAGCAGGGTGCAGCATACGTGCTGCACTTGTTGCAAACATGGAAAACAGACGGCCTAGCATCAGCAGCTCAGAAATCACTGCTAGAAGCAGGGAAATGCTGCAGGAGCATATTGGCTGGCTAGAAGAGCTGAAACCGCACATATGCTGCACAGAGAGCAAAGCGCTGAAAAGAAGCACACAGACGCGAGCACCGGGCCTTGCTCTTCTCGCAGAGAGCAACTCCTTCCACTTGACAGCTTCTAACAGGGAAACAGAGCAAGCAGGGTGCAGCATACGTGCTGCACTTGTTGCAAACATGGAAAACAGACGGCCTAGCATCAGCAGCTCAGAAATCACTGCTAGAAGCAGGGAAATGCTGCAGGAGCATATTGGCTGGCTAGAAGAGCTGAAACCGCACATATGCTGCACAGAGAGCAAAGCGCTGAAAAGAAGCACACAGACGCGAGCACCGGGCCTTGCTCTTCTCGCAGAGAGCAACTCCTTCCACTTGACAGCTTCTAACAGGGAAACAGAGCAAGCAGGGTGCAGCATACGTGCTGCACTTGTTGCAAACATGGAAAACAGACGGCCTAGCATCAGCAGCTCAGAAATCACTGCTAGAAGCAGGGAAATGCTGCAGGAGCATATTGGCTGGCTAGAAGAGCTGAAACCGCACATATGCTGCACAGAGAGCAAAGCGCTGAAAAGAAGCACACAGACGCGAGCACCGGGCCTTGCTCTTCTCGCAGAGAGCAACTCCTTCCACTTGACAGCTTCTAACAGGGAAACAGAGCAAGCAGGGTGCAGCATACGTGCTGCACTTGTTGCAAACATGGAAAACAGACGGCCTAGCATCAGCAGCTCAGAAATCACTGCTAGAAGCAGGGAAATGCTGCAGGAGCATATTGGCTGGCTAGAAGAGCTGAAACCGCACATATGCTGCACAGAGAGCAAAGCGCTGAAAAGAAGCACACAGACGCGAGCACCGGGCCTTGCTCTTCTCGCAGAGAGCAACTCCTTCCACTTGACAGCTTCTAACAGGGAAACAGAGCAAGCAGGGTGCAGCATACGTGCTGCACTTGTTGCAAACATGGAAAACAGACGGCCTAGCATCAGCAGCTCAGAAATCACTGCTAGAAGCAGGGAAATGCTGCAGGAGCATATTGGCTGGCTAGAAGAGCTGAAACCGCACATATGCTGCACAGAGAGCAAAGCGCTGAAAAGAAGCACACAGACGCGAGCACCGGGCCTTGCTCTTCTCGCAGAGAGCAACTCCTTCCACTTGACAGCTTCTAACAGGGAAACAGAGCAAGCAGGGTGCAGCATACGTGCTGCACTTGTTGCAAACATGGAAAACAGACGGCCTAGCATCAGCAGCTCAGAAATCACTGCTAGAAGCAGGGAAATGCTGCAGGAGCATATTGGCTGGCTAGAAGAGCTGAAACCGCACATATGCTGCACAGAGAGCAAAGCGCTGAAAAGAAGCACACAGACGCGAGCACCGGGCCTTGCTCTTCTCGCAGAGAGCAACTCCTTCCACTTGACAGCTTCTAACAGGGAAACAGAGCAAGCAGGGTGCAGCATACGTGCTGCACTTGTTGCAAACATGGAAAACAGACGGCCTAGCATCAGCAGCTCAGAAATCACTGCTAGAAGCAGGGAAATGCTGCAGGAGCATATTGGCTGGCTAGAAGAGCTGAAACCGCACATATGCTGCACAGAGAGCAAAGCGCTGAAAAGAAGCACACAGACGCGAGCACCGGGCCTTGCTCTTCTCGCAGAGAGCAACTCCTTCCACTTGACAGCTTCTAACAGGGAAACAGAGCAAGCAGGGTGCAGCATACGTGCTGCACTTGTTGCAAACATGGAAAACAGACGGCCTAGCATCAGCAGCTCAGAAATCACTGCTAGAAGCAGGGAAATGCTGCAGGAGCATATTGGCTGGCTAGAAGAGCTGAAACCGCACATATGCTGCACAGAGAGCAAAGCGCTGAAAAGAAGCACACAGACGCGAGCACCGGGCCTTGCTCTTCTCGCAGAGAGCAACTCCTTCCACTTGACAGCTTCTAACAGGGAAACAGAGCAAGCAGGGTGCAGCATACGTGCTGCACTTGTTGCAAACATGGAAAACAGACGGCCTAGCATCAGCAGCTCAGAAATCACTGCTAGAAGCAGGGAAATGCTGCAGGAGCATATTGGCTGGCTAGAAGAGCTGAAACCGCACATATGCTGCACAGAGAGCAAAGCGCTGAAAAGAAGCACACAGACGCGAGCACCGGGCCTTGCTCTTCTCGCAGAGAGCAACTCCTTCCACTTGACAGCTTCTAACAGGGAAACAGAGCAAGCAGGGTGCAGCATACGTGCTGCACTTGTTGCAAACATGGAAAACAGACGGCCTAGCATCAGCAGCTCAGAAATCACTGCTAGAAGCAGGGAAATGCTGCAGGAGCATATTGGCTGGCTAGAAGAGCTGAAACCGCACATATGCTGCACAGAGAGCAAAGCGCTGAAAAGAAGCACACAGACGCGAGCACCGGGCCTTGCTCTTCTCGCAGAGAGCAACTCCTTCCACTTGACAGCTTCTAACAGGGAAACAGAGCAAGCAGGGTGCAGCATACGTGCTGCACTTGTTGCAAACATGGAAAACAGACGGCCTAGCATCAGCAGCTCAGAAATCACTGCTAGAAGCAGGGAAATGCTGCAGGAGCATATTGGCTGGCTAGAAGAGCTGAAACCGCACATATGCTGCACAGAGAGCAAAGCGCTGAAAAGAAGCACACAGACGCGAGCACCGGGCCTTGCTCTTCTCGCAGAGAGCAACTCCTTCCACTTGACAGCTTCTAACAGGGAAACAGAGCAAGCAGGGTGCAGCATACGTGCTGCACTTGTTGCAAACATGGAAAACAGACGGCCTAGCATCAGCAGCTCAGAAATCACTGCTAGAAGCAGGGAAATGCTGCAGGAGCATATTGGCTGGCTAGAAGAGCTGAAACCGCACATATGCTGCACAGAGAGCAAAGCGCTGAAAAGAAGCACACAGACGCGAGCACCGGGCCTTGCTCTTCTCGCAGAGAGCAACTCCTTCCACTTGACAGCTTCTAACAGGGAAACAGAGCAAGCAGGGTGCAGCATACGTGCTGCACTTGTTGCAAACATGGAAAACAGACGGCCTAGCATCAGCAGCTCAGAAATCACTGCTAGAAGCAGGGAAATGCTGCAGGAGCATATTGGCTGGCTAGAAGAGCTGAAACCGCACATATGCTGCACAGAGAGCAAAGCGCTGAAAAGAAGCACACAGACGCGAGCACCGGGCCTTGCTCTTCTCGCAGAGAGCAACTCCTTCCACTTGACAGCTTCTAACAGGGAAACAGAGCAAGCAGGGTGCAGCATACGTGCTGCACTTGTTGCAAACATGGAAAACAGACGGCCTAGCATCAGCAGCTCAGAAATCACTGCTAGAAGCAGGGAAATGCTGCAGGAGCATATTGGCTGGCTAGAAGAGCTGAAACCGCACATATGCTGCACAGAGAGCAAAGCGCTGAAAAGAAGCACACAGACGCGAGCACCGGGCCTTGCTCTTCTCGCAGAGAGCAACTCCTTCCACTTGACAGCTTCTAACAGGGAAACAGAGCAAGCAGGGTGCAGCATACGTGCTGCACTTGTTGCAAACATGGAAAACAGACGGCCTAGCATCAGCAGCTCAGAAATCACTGCTAGAAGCAGGGAAATGCTGCAGGAGCATATTGGCTGGCTAGAAGAGCTGAAACCGCACATATGCTGCACAGAGAGCAAAGCGCTGAAAAGAAGCACACAGACGCGAGCACCGGGCCTTGCTCTTCTCGCAGAGAGCAACTCCTTCCACTTGACAGCTTCTAACAGGGAAACAGAGCAAGCAGGGTGCAGCATACGTGCTGCACTTGTTGCAAACATGGAAAACAGACGGCCTAGCATCAGCAGCTCAGAAATCACTGCTAGAAGCAGGGAAATGCTGCAGGAGCATATTGGCTGGCTAGAAGAGCTGAAACCGCACATATGCTGCACAGAGAGCAAAGCGCTGAAAAGAAGCACACAGACGCGAGCACCGGGCCTTGCTCTTCTCGCAGAGAGCAACTCCTTCCACTTGACAGCTTCTAACAGGGAAACAGAGCAAGCAGGGTGCAGCATACGTGCTGCACTTGTTGCAAACATGGAAAACAGACGGCCTAGCATCAGCAGCTCAGAAATCACTGCTAGAAGCAGGGAAATGCTGCAGGAGCATATTGGCTGGCTAGAAGAGCTGAAACCGCACATATGCTGCACAGAGAGCAAAGCGCTGAAAAGAAGCACACAGACGCGAGCACCGGGCCTTGCTCTTCTCGCAGAGAGCAACTCCTTCCACTTGACAGCTTCTAACAGGGAAACAGAGCAAGCAGGGTGCAGCATACGTGCTGCACTTGTTGCAAACATGGAAAACAGACGGCCTAGCATCAGCAGCTCAGAAATCACTGCTAGAAGCAGGGAAATGCTGCAGGAGCATATTGGCTGGCTAGAAGAGCTGAAACCGCACATATGCTGCACAGAGAGCAAAGCGCTGAAAAGAAGCACACAGACGCGAGCACCGGGCCTTGCTCTTCTCGCAGAGAGCAACTCCTTCCACTTGACAGCTTCTAACAGGGAAACAGAGCAAGCAGGGTGCAGCATACGTGCTGCACTTGTTGCAAACATGGAAAACAGACGGCCTAGCATCAGCAGCTCAGAAATCACTGCTAGAAGCAGGGAAATGCTGCAGGAGCATATTGGCTGGCTAGAAGAGCTGAAACCGCACATATGCTGCACAGAGAGCAAAGCGCTGAAAAGAAGCACACAGACGCGAGCACCGGGCCTTGCTCTTCTCGCAGAGAGCAACTCCTTCCACTTGACAGCTTCTAACAGGGAAACAGAGCAAGCAGGGTGCAGCATACGTGCTGCACTTGTTGCAAACATGGAAAACAGACGGCCTAGCATCAGCAGCTCAGAAATCACTGCTAGAAGCAGGGAAATGCTGCAGGAGCATATTGGCTGGCTAGAAGAGCTGAAACCGCACATATGCTGCACAGAGAGCAAAGCGCTGAAAAGAAGCACACAGACGCGAGCACCGGGCCTTGCTCTTCTCGCAGAGAGCAACTCCTTCCACTTGACAGCTTCTAACAGGGAAACAGAGCAAGCAGGGTGCAGCATACGTGCTGCACTTGTTGCAAACATGGAAAACAGACGGCCTAGCATCAGCAGCTCAGAAATCACTGCTAGAAGCAGGGAAATGCTGCAGGAGCATATTGGCTGGCTAGAAGAGCTGAAACCGCACATATGCTGCACAGAGAGCAAAGCGCTGAAAAGAAGCACACAGACGCGAGCACCGGGCCTTGCTCTTCTCGCAGAGAGCAACTCCTTCCACTTGACAGCTTCTAACAGGGAAACAGAGCAAGCAGGGTGCAGCATACGTGCTGCACTTGTTGCAAACATGGAAAACAGACGGCCTAGCATCAGCAGCTCAGAAATCACTGCTAGAAGCAGGGAAATGCTGCAGGAGCATATTGGCTGGCTAGAAGAGCTGAAACCGCACATATGCTGCACAGAGAGCAAAGCGCTGAAAAGAAGCACACAGACGCGAGCACCGGGCCTTGCTCTTCTCGCAGAGAGCAACTCCTTCCACTTGACAGCTTCTAACAGGGAAACAGAGCAAGCAGGGTGCAGCATACGTGCTGCACTTGTTGCAAACATGGAAAACAGACGGCCTAGCATCAGCAGCTCAGAAATCACTGCTAGAAGCAGGGAAATGCTGCAGGAGCATATTGGCTGGCTAGAAGAGCTGAAACCGCACATATGCTGCACAGAGAGCAAAGCGCTGAAAAGAAGCACACAGACGCGAGCACCGGGCCTTGCTCTTCTCGCAGAGAGCAACTCCTTCCACTTGACAGCTTCTAACAGGGAAACAGAGCAAGCAGGGTGCAGCATACGTGCTGCACTTGTTGCAAACATGGAAAACAGACGGCCTAGCATCAGCAGCTCAGAAATCACTGCTAGAAGCAGGGAAATGCTGCAGGAGCATATTGGCTGGCTAGAAGAGCTGAAACCGCACATATGCTGCACAGAGAGCAAAGCGCTGAAAAGAAGCACACAGACGCGAGCACCGGGCCTTGCTCTTCTCGCAGAGAGCAACTCCTTCCACTTGACAGCTTCTAACAGGGAAACAGAGCAAGCAGGGTGCAGCATACGTGCTGCACTTGTTGCAAACATGGAAAACAGACGGCCTAGCATCAGCAGCTCAGAAATCACTGCTAGAAGCAGGGAAATGCTGCAGGAGCATATTGGCTGGCTAGAAGAGCTGAAACCGCACATATGCTGCACAGAGAGCAAAGCGCTGAAAAGAAGCACACAGACGCGAGCACCGGGCCTTGCTCTTCTCGCAGAGAGCAACTCCTTCCACTTGACAGCTTCTAACAGGGAAACAGAGCAAGCAGGGTGCAGCATACGTGCTGCACTTGTTGCAAACATGGAAAACAGACGGCCTAGCATCAGCAGCTCAGAAATCACTGCTAGAAGCAGGGAAATGCTGCAGGAGCATATTGGCTGGCTAGAAGAGCTGAAACCGCACATATGCTGCACAGAGAGCAAAGCGCTGAAAAGAAGCACACAGACGCGAGCACCGGGCCTTGCTCTTCTCGCAGAGAGCAACTCCTTCCACTTGACAGCTTCTAACAGGGAAACAGAGCAAGCAGGGTGCAGCATACGTGCTGCACTTGTTGCAAACATGGAAAACAGACGGCCTAGCATCAGCAGCTCAGAAATCACTGCTAGAAGCAGGGAAATGCTGCAGGAGCATATTGGCTGGCTAGAAGAGCTGAAACCGCACATATGCTGCACAGAGAGCAAAGCGCTGAAAAGAAGCACACAGACGCGAGCACCGGGCCTTGCTCTTCTCGCAGAGAGCAACTCCTTCCACTTGACAGCTTCTAACAGGGAAACAGAGCAAGCAGGGTGCAGCATACGTGCTGCACTTGTTGCAAACATGGAAAACAGACGGCCTAGCATCAGCAGCTCAGAAATCACTGCTAGAAGCAGGGAAATGCTGCAGGAGCATATTGGCTGGCTAGAAGAGCTGAAACCGCACATATGCTGCACAGAGAGCAAAGCGCTGAAAAGAAGCACACAGACGCGAGCACCGGGCCTTGCTCTTCTCGCAGAGAGCAACTCCTTCCACTTGACAGCTTCTAACAGGGAAACAGAGCAAGCAGGGTGCAGCATACGTGCTGCACTTGTTGCAAACATGGAAAACAGACGGCCTAGCATCAGCAGCTCAGAAATCACTGCTAGAAGCAGGGAAATGCTGCAGGAGCATATTGGCTGGCTAGAAGAGCTGAAACCGCACATATGCTGCACAGAGAGCAAAGCGCTGAAAAGAAGCACACAGACGCGAGCACCGGGCCTTGCTCTTCTCGCAGAGAGCAACTCCTTCCACTTGACAGCTTCTAACAGGGAAACAGAGCAAGCAGGGTGCAGCATACGTGCTGCACTTGTTGCAAACATGGAAAACAGACGGCCTAGCATCAGCAGCTCAGAAATCACTGCTAGAAGCAGGGAAATGCTGCAGGAGCATATTGGCTGGCTAGAAGAGCTGAAACCGCACATATGCTGCACAGAGAGCAAAGCGCTGAAAAGAAGCACACAGACGCGAGCACCGGGCCTTGCTCTTCTCGCAGAGAGCAACTCCTTCCACTTGACAGCTTCTAACAGGGAAACAGAGCAAGCAGGGTGCAGCATACGTGCTGCACTTGTTGCAAACATGGAAAACAGACGGCCTAGCATCAGCAGCTCAGAAATCACTGCTAGAAGCAGGGAAATGCTGCAGGAGCATATTGGCTGGCTAGAAGAGCTGAAACCGCACATATGCTGCACAGAGAGCAAAGCGCTGAAAAGAAGCACACAGACGCGAGCACCGGGCCTTGCTCTTCTCGCAGAGAGCAACTCCTTCCACTTGACAGCTTCTAACAGGGAAACAGAGCAAGCAGGGTGCAGCATACGTGCTGCACTTGTTGCAAACATGGAAAACAGACGGCCTAGCATCAGCAGCTCAGAAATCACTGCTAGAAGCAGGGAAATGCTGCAGGAGCATATTGGCTGGCTAGAAGAGCTGAAACCGCACATATGCTGCACAGAGAGCAAAGCGCTGAAAAGAAGCACACAGACGCGAGCACCGGGCCTTGCTCTTCTCGCAGAGAGCAACTCCTTCCACTTGACAGCTTCTAACAGGGAAACAGAGCAAGCAGGGTGCAGCATACGTGCTGCACTTGTTGCAAACATGGAAAACAGACGGCCTAGCATCAGCAGCTCAGAAATCACTGCTAGAAGCAGGGAAATGCTGCAGGAGCATATTGGCTGGCTAGAAGAGCTGAAACCGCACATATGCTGCACAGAGAGCAAAGCGCTGAAAAGAAGCACACAGACGCGAGCACCGGGCCTTGCTCTTCTCGCAGAGAGCAACTCCTTCCACTTGACAGCTTCTAACAGGGAAACAGAGCAAGCAGGGTGCAGCATACGTGCTGCACTTGTTGCAAACATGGAAAACAGACGGCCTAGCATCAGCAGCTCAGAAATCACTGCTAGAAGCAGGGAAATGCTGCAGGAGCATATTGGCTGGCTAGAAGAGCTGAAACCGCACATATGCTGCACAGAGAGCAAAGCGCTGAAAAGAAGCACACAGACGCGAGCACCGGGCCTTGCTCTTCTCGCAGAGAGCAACTCCTTCCACTTGACAGCTTCTAACAGGGAAACAGAGCAAGCAGGGTGCAGCATACGTGCTGCACTTGTTGCAAACATGGAAAACAGACGGCCTAGCATCAGCAGCTCAGAAATCACTGCTAGAAGCAGGGAAATGCTGCAGGAGCATATTGGCTGGCTAGAAGAGCTGAAACCGCACATATGCTGCACAGAGAGCAAAGCGCTGAAAAGAAGCACACAGACGCGAGCACCGGGCCTTGCTCTTCTCGCAGAGAGCAACTCCTTCCACTTGACAGCTTCTAACAGGGAAACAGAGCAAGCAGGGTGCAGCATACGTGCTGCACTTGTTGCAAACATGGAAAACAGACGGCCTAGCATCAGCAGCTCAGAAATCACTGCTAGAAGCAGGGAAATGCTGCAGGAGCATATTGGCTGGCTAGAAGAGCTGAAACCGCACATATGCTGCACAGAGAGCAAAGCGCTGAAAAGAAGCACACAGACGCGAGCACCGGGCCTTGCTCTTCTCGCAGAGAGCAACTCCTTCCACTTGACAGCTTCTAACAGGGAAACAGAGCAAGCAGGGTGCAGCATACGTGCTGCACTTGTTGCAAACATGGAAAACAGACGGCCTAGCATCAGCAGCTCAGAAATCACTGCTAGAAGCAGGGAAATGCTGCAGGAGCATATTGGCTGGCTAGAAGAGCTGAAACCGCACATATGCTGCACAGAGAGCAAAGCGCTGAAAAGAAGCACACAGACGCGAGCACCGGGCCTTGCTCTTCTCGCAGAGAGCAACTCCTTCCACTTGACAGCTTCTAACAGGGAAACAGAGCAAGCAGGGTGCAGCATACGTGCTGCACTTGTTGCAAACATGGAAAACAGACGGCCTAGCATCAGCAGCTCAGAAATCACTGCTAGAAGCAGGGAAATGCTGCAGGAGCATATTGGCTGGCTAGAAGAGCTGAAACCGCACATATGCTGCACAGAGAGCAAAGCGCTGAAAAGAAGCACACAGACGCGAGCACCGGGCCTTGCTCTTCTCGCAGAGAGCAACTCCTTCCACTTGACAGCTTCTAACAGGGAAACAGAGCAAGCAGGGTGCAGCATACGTGCTGCACTTGTTGCAAACATGGAAAACAGACGGCCTAGCATCAGCAGCTCAGAAATCACTGCTAGAAGCAGGGAAATGCTGCAGGAGCATATTGGCTGGCTAGAAGAGCTGAAACCGCACATATGCTGCACAGAGAGCAAAGCGCTGAAAAGAAGCACACAGACGCGAGCACCGGGCCTTGCTCTTCTCGCAGAGAGCAACTCCTTCCACTTGACAGCTTCTAACAGGGAAACAGAGCAAGCAGGGTGCAGCATACGTGCTGCACTTGTTGCAAACATGGAAAACAGACGGCCTAGCATCAGCAGCTCAGAAATCACTGCTAGAAGCAGGGAAATGCTGCAGGAGCATATTGGCTGGCTAGAAGAGCTGAAACCGCACATATGCTGCACAGAGAGCAAAGCGCTGAAAAGAAGCACACAGACGCGAGCACCGGGCCTTGCTCTTCTCGCAGAGAGCAACTCCTTCCACTTGACAGCTTCTAACAGGGAAACAGAGCAAGCAGGGTGCAGCATACGTGCTGCACTTGTTGCAAACATGGAAAACAGACGGCCTAGCATCAGCAGCTCAGAAATCACTGCTAGAAGCAGGGAAATGCTGCAGGAGCATATTGGCTGGCTAGAAGAGCTGAAACCGCACATATGCTGCACAGAGAGCAAAGCGCTGAAAAGAAGCACACAGACGCGAGCACCGGGCCTTGCTCTTCTCGCAGAGAGCAACTCCTTCCACTTGACAGCTTCTAACAGGGAAACAGAGCAAGCAGGGTGCAGCATACGTGCTGCACTTGTTGCAAACATGGAAAACAGACGGCCTAGCATCAGCAGCTCAGAAATCACTGCTAGAAGCAGGGAAATGCTGCAGGAGCATATTGGCTGGCTAGAAGAGCTGAAACCGCACATATGCTGCACAGAGAGCAAAGCGCTGAAAAGAAGCACACAGACGCGAGCACCGGGCCTTGCTCTTCTCGCAGAGAGCAACTCCTTCCACTTGACAGCTTCTAACAGGGAAACAGAGCAAGCAGGGTGCAGCATACGTGCTGCACTTGTTGCAAACATGGAAAACAGACGGCCTAGCATCAGCAGCTCAGAAATCACTGCTAGAAGCAGGGAAATGCTGCAGGAGCATATTGGCTGGCTAGAAGAGCTGAAACCGCACATATGCTGCACAGAGAGCAAAGCGCTGAAAAGAAGCACACAGACGCGAGCACCGGGCCTTGCTCTTCTCGCAGAGAGCAACTCCTTCCACTTGACAGCTTCTAACAGGGAAACAGAGCAAGCAGGGTGCAGCATACGTGCTGCACTTGTTGCAAACATGGAAAACAGACGGCCTAGCATCAGCAGCTCAGAAATCACTGCTAGAAGCAGGGAAATGCTGCAGGAGCATATTGGCTGGCTAGAAGAGCTGAAACCGCACATATGCTGCACAGAGAGCAAAGCGCTGAAAAGAAGCACACAGACGCGAGCACCGGGCCTTGCTCTTCTCGCAGAGAGCAACTCCTTCCACTTGACAGCTTCTAACAGGGAAACAGAGCAAGCAGGGTGCAGCATACGTGCTGCACTTGTTGCAAACATGGAAAACAGACGGCCTAGCATCAGCAGCTCAGAAATCACTGCTAGAAGCAGGGAAATGCTGCAGGAGCATATTGGCTGGCTAGAAGAGCTGAAACCGCACATATGCTGCACAGAGAGCAAAGCGCTGAAAAGAAGCACACAGACGCGAGCACCGGGCCTTGCTCTTCTCGCAGAGAGCAACTCCTTCCACTTGACAGCTTCTAACAGGGAAACAGAGCAAGCAGGGTGCAGCATACGTGCTGCACTTGTTGCAAACATGGAAAACAGACGGCCTAGCATCAGCAGCTCAGAAATCACTGCTAGAAGCAGGGAAATGCTGCAGGAGCATATTGGCTGGCTAGAAGAGCTGAAACCGCACATATGCTGCACAGAGAGCAAAGCGCTGAAAAGAAGCACACAGACGCGAGCACCGGGCCTTGCTCTTCTCGCAGAGAGCAACTCCTTCCACTTGACAGCTTCTAACAGGGAAACAGAGCAAGCAGGGTGCAGCATACGTGCTGCACTTGTTGCAAACATGGAAAACAGACGGCCTAGCATCAGCAGCTCAGAAATCACTGCTAGAAGCAGGGAAATGCTGCAGGAGCATATTGGCTGGCTAGAAGAGCTGAAACCGCACATATGCTGCACAGAGAGCAAAGCGCTGAAAAGAAGCACACAGACGCGAGCACCGGGCCTTGCTCTTCTCGCAGAGAGCAACTCCTTCCACTTGACAGCTTCTAACAGGGAAACAGAGCAAGCAGGGTGCAGCATACGTGCTGCACTTGTTGCAAACATGGAAAACAGACGGCCTAGCATCAGCAGCTCAGAAATCACTGCTAGAAGCAGGGAAATGCTGCAGGAGCATATTGGCTGGCTAGAAGAGCTGAAACCGCACATATGCTGCACAGAGAGCAAAGCGCTGAAAAGAAGCACACAGACGCGAGCACCGGGCCTTGCTCTTCTCGCAGAGAGCAACTCCTTCCACTTGACAGCTTCTAACAGGGAAACAGAGCAAGCAGGGTGCAGCATACGTGCTGCACTTGTTGCAAACATGGAAAACAGACGGCCTAGCATCAGCAGCTCAGAAATCACTGCTAGAAGCAGGGAAATGCTGCAGGAGCATATTGGCTGGCTAGAAGAGCTGAAACCGCACATATGCTGCACAGAGAGCAAAGCGCTGAAAAGAAGCACACAGACGCGAGCACCGGGCCTTGCTCTTCTCGCAGAGAGCAACTCCTTCCACTTGACAGCTTCTAACAGGGAAACAGAGCAAGCAGGGTGCAGCATACGTGCTGCACTTGTTGCAAACATGGAAAACAGACGGCCTAGCATCAGCAGCTCAGAAATCACTGCTAGAAGCAGGGAAATGCTGCAGGAGCATATTGGCTGGCTAGAAGAGCTGAAACCGCACATATGCTGCACAGAGAGCAAAGCGCTGAAAAGAAGCACACAGACGCGAGCACCGGGCCTTGCTCTTCTCGCAGAGAGCAACTCCTTCCACTTGACAGCTTCTAACAGGGAAACAGAGCAAGCAGGGTGCAGCATACGTGCTGCACTTGTTGCAAACATGGAAAACAGACGGCCTAGCATCAGCAGCTCAGAAATCACTGCTAGAAGCAGGGAAATGCTGCAGGAGCATATTGGCTGGCTAGAAGAGCTGAAACCGCACATATGCTGCACAGAGAGCAAAGCGCTGAAAAGAAGCACACAGACGCGAGCACCGGGCCTTGCTCTTCTCGCAGAGAGCAACTCCTTCCACTTGACAGCTTCTAACAGGGAAACAGAGCAAGCAGGGTGCAGCATACGTGCTGCACTTGTTGCAAACATGGAAAACAGACGGCCTAGCATCAGCAGCTCAGAAATCACTGCTAGAAGCAGGGAAATGCTGCAGGAGCATATTGGCTGGCTAGAAGAGCTGAAACCGCACATATGCTGCACAGAGAGCAAAGCGCTGAAAAGAAGCACACAGACGCGAGCACCGGGCCTTGCTCTTCTCGCAGAGAGCAACTCCTTCCACTTGACAGCTTCTAACAGGGAAACAGAGCAAGCAGGGTGCAGCATACGTGCTGCACTTGTTGCAAACATGGAAAACAGACGGCCTAGCATCAGCAGCTCAGAAATCACTGCTAGAAGCAGGGAAATGCTGCAGGAGCATATTGGCTGGCTAGAAGAGCTGAAACCGCACATATGCTGCACAGAGAGCAAAGCGCTGAAAAGAAGCAC
>JBBAXF010000293.1:0-22540 GCA_037837765.1 Delichon dasypus | reverse complement strand
AGCAAGCCAATATGCTCCTGCAGCATTTCTCTGCTTCTATCAGTGATTTCTGAGCTGCTGATGCTAGGCTGTCTGTTTTCCATGTTTGCAACAAGTGCAGCACGTATGCTGCACCCTGCTTGCTCTGTTTCCCTGTTAGAAGCTGGAAAGTGGAACAAGTTGCTGGCTGCGAGAACAGCACGCACGGTGCTCGCTTCTGTGTGCTTCTTTTCAGCGCTTTGCTCTCTGTGCAGCATATGTGCTGTTTCACCTCTTCTAGCCAGCCAATATGCTCCTGCAGCATTTCTCTGCTTCTATCAGTGATTTCTGAGCTGCTGATGCTAGGCTGTCTGTTTTCCATGTTTGCAACAAGTGCAGCACGTATGCAGCACCCTGCTTGCTCTGTTTCCCTGTTAGAAGCTGGAAAGTGGAACAAGTTGCTGGCTGCGAGAACAGCACGCACGGTGCTCGCTTCTGTGTGCTTCTTTTCAGCGCTTTGCTCTCTGTGCAGCATATGTGCTGTTTCACCTCTTCTAGCCAGCCAATATGCTCCTGCAGCATTTCTCTGCTTCTATCAGTGATTTCTGAGCTGCTGATGCTAGGCTGTCTGTTTTCCATGTTTGCAACAAGTGCAGCACGTATGCAGCACCCTGCTTGCTCTGTTTCCCTGTTAGAAGCTGGAAAGTGGAACAAGTTGCTGGCTGCGAGAACAACACGCACGGTGCTCGCTTCTGTGTGCTTCTTTTCAGCGCTTTGCTCTCTGTGCAGCATATGTGCTGTTTCACCTCTTCTAGCCAGCCAATATGCTCCTGCAGCATTTCTCTGCTTCTATCAGTGATTTCTGAGCTGCTGATGCTAGGCTGTCTGTTTTCCATGTTTGCAACAAGTGCAGCACGTATGCAGCACCCTGCTTGCTCTGTTTCCCTGTTAGAAGCTGGAAAGTGGAACAAGTTGCTGGCTGCGAGAACAGCACGCACGGTGCTCGCTTCTGTGTGCTTCTTTTCAGCGGTTTGCTCTCTGTGCAGCATATGTGCTGTTTCACCTCTTCTAGCCAGCCAATATGCTCCTGCAGCATTTCTCTGCTTCTATCAGTGATTTCTGAGCTGCTGATGCTAGGCTGTCTGTTTTCCATGTTTGCAACAAGTGCAGCACGTATGCAGCACCCTGCTTGCTCTGTTTCCCTGTTAGAAGCTGGAAAGTGGAACAAGTTGCTGGCTGCGAGAAGAGCACGCACGGTGCTCGCTTCTGTGTGCTTCTTTTCAGCGCTTTGCTCTCTGTGCAGCATATGTGCTGTTTCACCTCTTCTAGCCAGCCAATATGCTCCTGCAGCATTTCTCTGCTTCTATCAGTGATTTCTGAGCTGCTGATGCTAGGCTGTCTGTTTTCCATGTTTGCAACAAGTGCAGCACGTATGCAGCACCCTGCTTGCTCTGTTTCCCTGTTAGAAGCTGGAAAGTGGAACAAGTTGCTGGCTGCGAGAACAGCACGCACGGTGCTCGCTTCTGTGTGCTTCTTTTCAGCGCTTTGCTCTCTGTGCAGCATATGTGCTGTTTCACCTCTTCTAGCCAGCCAATATGCTCCTGCAGCATTTCTCTGCTTCTATCAGTGATTTCTGAGCTGCTGATGCTAGGCTGTCTGTTTTCCATGTTTGCAACAAGTGCAGCACGTATGCAGCACCCTGCTTGCTCTGTTTCCCTGTTAGAAGCTGGAAAGTGGAACAAGTTGCTGGCTGCGAGAACAGCACGCACGGTGCTCGCTTCTGTGTGCTTCTTTTCAGCGCTTTGCTCTCTGTGCAGCATATGTGCTGTTTCACCTCTTCTAGCCAGCCAATATGCTCCTGCAGCATTTCTCTGCTTCTATCAGTGATTTCTGAGCTGCTGATGCTAGGCTGTCTGTTTTCCATGTTTGCAACAAGTGCAGCACGTATGCAGCACCCTGCTTGCTCTGTTTCCCTGTTAGAAGCTGGAAAGTGGAACAAGTTGCTGGCTGCGAGAACAGCACTCACGGTGCTCGCTTCTGTGTGCTTCTTTTCAGCGCTTTGCTCTCTGTGCAGCATATGTGCTGTTTCACCTCTTCTAGCCAGCCAATATGCTCCTGCAGCATTTCTCTGCTTCTATCAGTGATTTCTGAGCTGCTGATGCTAGGCTGTCTGTTTTCCATGTTTGCAACAAGTGCAGCACGTATGCTGGACCCTGCTTGCTCTGTTTCCCTGTTAGAAGCTGGAAAGTGAACAAGTTGCTGGCTGCGAGAACAGCACGCACGGTGCTCGCTTCTGTGTGCTTCTTTTCAGCGGTTTGCTCTCTGTGCAGCATATGTGCTGTTTCACCTCTTCTAGCCAGCCAATATGCTCCTGCAGCATTTCTCCGCTTCTATCAGTGATTTCTGAGCTGCTGATGCTAGGCTGTCTGTTTTCCATGTTTGCAACAAGTGCAGCACGTATGCTGCACCCTGCTTGCTCTGTTTCCCTGTTAGAAGCTGGAAAGTGGAACAAGTTGCTGGCTGCGAGAACAGCACGCACGGTGCTCGCTTCTGTGTGCTTCTTTTCAGCGCTTTGCTCTCTGTGCAGCATATGTGCTGTTTCACCTCTTCTAGCCAGCCAATATGCTCCTGCAGCATTTCTCTGCTTCTATCAGTGATTTCTGAGCTGCTGATGCTAGGCTGTCTGTTTTCCATGTTTGCAACAAGTGCAGCACGTATGCAGCATCCTGCTTGCTCTGTTTCCCTGTTAGAAGCTGGAAAGTGGAACAAGTTGCTGGCTGCGAGAAGAGCACGCACGGTGCTCGCTTCTGTGTGCTTCTTTTCAGCGCTTTGCTCTCTGTGCAGCATATGTGCTGTTTCACCTCTTCTAGCCAGCCAATATGCTCCTGCAGCATTTCTCTGCTTCTATCAGTGATTTCTGAGCTGCTGATGCTAGGCTGTCTGTTTTCCATGTTTGCAACAAGTGCAGCACGTATGCAGCACCCTGCTTGCTCTGTTTCCCTGTTAGAAGCTGGAAAGTGGAACAAGTTGCTGGCTGCGAGAACAGCACGCACGGTGCTCGCTTCTGTGTGCTTCTTTTCAGCGGTTTGCTCTCTGTGCAGCATATGTGCTGTTTCACCTCTTCTAGCCAGCCAATATGCTCCTGCAGCATTTCTCTGCTTCTATCAGTGATTTCTGAGCTGCTGATGCTAGGCTGTCTGTTTTCCATGTTTGCAACAAGTGCAGCACGTATGCTGCACCCTGCTTGCTCTGTTTCCCTGTTAGAAGCTGGAAAGTGGAACAAGTTGCTGGCTGCGAGAACAGCACGCACGGTGCTCGCTTCTGTGTGCTTCTTTTCAGCGGTTTGCTCTCTGTGCAGCATATGTGCTGTTTCACCTCTTCTAGCCAGCCAATATGCTCCTGCAGCATTTCTCTGCTTCTATCAGTGATTTCTGAGCTGCTGATGCTAGGCTGTCTGTTTTCCATGTTTGCAACAAGTGCAGCACGTATGCAGCACCCTGCTTGCTCTGTTTCCCTGTTAGAAGCTGGAAAGTGGAACAAGTTGCTGGCTGCGAGAACAGCACGCACGGTGCTCGCTTCTGTGTGCTTCTTTTCAGCACTTTGCTCTCTGTGCAGCATATGTGCTGTTTCACCTCTTCTAGCCAGCCAATATGCTCCTGCAGCATTTCTCTGCTTCTATCAGTGATTTCTGAGCTGCTGATGCTAGGCTGTCTGTTTTCCATGTTTGCAACAAGTGCAGCACGTATGCAGCACCCTGCTTGCTCTGTTTCCCTGTTAGAAGCTGGAAAGTGGAACAAGTTGCTGGCTGCGAGAAGAGCACGCACGGTGCTCGCTTCTGTGTGCTTCTTTCAGCGCTTTGCTCTCTGTGCAGCATATGTGCTGTTTCACCTCTTCTAGCCAGCCAATATGCTCCTGCAGCATTTCTCTGCTTCTATCAGTGATTTCTGAGCTGCTGATGCTAGGCTGTCTGTTTTCCATGTTTGCAACAAGTGCAGCACGTATGCAGCACCCTGCTTGCTCTGTTTCCCTGTTAGAAGCTGGAAAGTGGAACAAGTTGCTGGCTGCGAGAACAGCACGCACGGTGCTCGCTTCTGTGTGCTTCTTTTCAGCGCTTTGCTCTCTGTGCAGCATATGTGCTGTTTCACCTCTTCTAGCCAGCCAATATGCTCCTGCAGCATTTCTCTGCTTCTATCAGTGATTTCTGAGCTGCTGATGCTAGGCTGTCTGTTTTCCATGTTTGCAACAAGTGCAGCACGTATGCAGCACCCTGCTTGCTCTGTTTCCCTGTTAGAAGCTGGAAAGTGGAACAAGTTGCTGGCTGCGAGAACAGCACGCACGGTGCTCGCTTCTGTGGGCTTCTTTTCAGCGCTTTGCTCTCTGTGCAGCATATGTGCTGTTTCACCTCTTCTAGCCAGCCAATATGCTCCTGCAGCATTTCTCTGCTTCTATCAGTGATTTCTGAGCTGCTGATGCTAGGCTGTCTGTTTTCCATGTTTGCAACAAGTGCAGCACGTATGCAGCACCCTGCTTGCTCTGTTTCCCTGTTAGAAGCTGGAAAGTGGAACAAGTTGCTGGCTGCGAGAACAGCACGCACGGTGCTCGCTTCTGTGTGCTTCTTTTCAGCGGTTTGCTCTCTGTGCAGCATATGTGCTGTTTCACCTCTTCTAGCCAGCCAATATGCTCCTGCAGCATTTCTCTGCTTCTATCAGTGATTTCTGAGCTGCTGATGCTAGGCTGTCTGTTTTCCATGTTTGCAACAAGTGCAGCACGTATGCAGCACCCTGCTTGCTCTGTTTCCCTGTTAGAAGCTGGAAAGTGGAACAAGTTGCTGGCTGCGAGAACAGCACGCACGGTGCTCGCTTCTGTGTGCTTCTTTTCAGCGCTTTGCTCTCTGTGCAGCATATGTGCTGTTTCACCTCTTCTAGCAAGCCAATATGCTCCTGCAGCATTTCTCTGCTTCTATCAGTGATTTCTGAGCTGCTGATGCTAGGCTGTCTGTTTTCCATGTTTGCAACAAGTGCAGCACGTATGCTGCACCCTGCTTGCTCTGTTTCCCTGTTAGAAGCTGGAAAGTGGAACAAGTTGCTGGCTGCGAGAACAGCACGCACGGTGCTCGCTTCTGTGTGCTTCTTTTCAGCGGTTTGCTCTCTGTGCAGCATATGTGCTGTTTCACCTCTTCTAGCCAGCCAATATGCTCCTGCTGCATTTCTCTGCTTCTATCAGTGATTTCTGAGCTGCTGATGCTAGGCTGTCTGTTTTCCATGTTTGCAACAAGTGCAGCACGTATGCTGCACCCTGCTTGCTCTGTTTCCCTGTTAGAAGCTGGAAAGTGGAACAAGTTGCTGGCTGCGAGAACAGCACGCACGGTGCTCGCTTCTGTGTGCTTCTTTTCAGCGCTTTGCTCTCTGTGCAGCATATGTGCTGTTTCACCTCTTCTAGCAAGCCAATATGCTCCTGCAGCATTTCTCTGCTTCTGTCAGTGATTTCTGAGCTGCTGATGCTAGGCTGTCTGTTTTCCATGTTTGCAACAAGTGCAGCACGTATGCTGCACCCTGCTTGCTCTGTTTCCCTGTTAGAAGCTGGAAAGTGGAACAAGTTGCTGGCTGCGAGAAGAGCACGCACGGTGCTCGCTTCTGTGTGCTTCTTTTCAGCGGTTTGCTCTCTGTGCAGCATATGTGCTGTTTCACCTCTTCTAGCCAGCCAATATGCTCCTGCAGCATTTCTCTGCTTCTATCAGTGATTTCTGAGCTGCTGATGCTAGGCTGTCTGTTTTCCATGTTTGCAACAAGTGCAGCACGTATGCAGCACCCTGCTTGCTCTGTTTCCCTGTTAGAAGCTGGAAAGTGGAACAAGTTGCTGGCTGCGAGAACAGCACGCACGGTGCTCGCTTCTGTGTGCTTCTTTTCAGCGCTTTGCTCTCTGTGCAGCATATGTGCTGTTTCACCTCTTCTAGCCAGCCAATATGCTCCTGCAGCATTTCTCTGCTTCTATCAGTGATTTCTGAGCTGCTGATGCTAGGCTGTCTGTTTTCCATGTTTGCAACAAGTGCAGCACGTATGCAGCACCCTGCTTGCTCTGTTTCCCTGTTAGAAGCTGGAAAGTGGAACAAGTTGCTGGCTGCGAGAACAACACGCACGGTGCTCGCTTCTGTGTGCTTCTTTTCAGCGCTTTGCTCTCTGTGCAGCATATGTGCTGTTTCACCTCTTCTAGCCAGCCAATATGCTCCTGCAGCATTTCTCCGCTTCTATCAGTGATTTCTGAGCTGCTGATGCTAGGCTGTCTGTTTTCCATGTTTGCAACAAGTGCAGCACGTATGCAGCACCCTGCTTGCTCTGTTTCCCTGTTAGAAGCTGGAAAGTGGAACAAGTTGCTGGCTGCGAGAACAGCACGCACGGTGCTCGCTTCTGTGTGCTTCTTTTCAGCGCTTTGCTCTCTGTGCAGCATATGTGCTGTTTCACCTCTTCTAGCCAGCCAATATGCTCCTGCAGCATTTCTCTGCTTCTATCAGTGATTTCTGAGCTGCTGATGCTAGGCTGTCTGTTTTCCATGTTTGCAACAAGTGCAGCACGTATGCAGCACCCTGCTTGCTCTGTTTCCCTGTTAGAAGCTGGAAAGTGGAACAAGTTGCTGGCTGCGAGAACAGCACGCACGGTGCTCGCTTCTGTGTGCTTCTTTTCAGCGCTTTGCTCTCTGTGCAGCATATGTGCTGTTTCACCTCTTCTAGCCAGCCAATATGCTCCTGCAGCATTTCTCTGCTTCTATCAGTGATTTCTGAGCTGCTGATGCTAGGCTGTCTGTTTTCCATGTTTGCAACAAGTGCAGCACGTATGCAGCACCCTGCTTGCTCTGTTTCCCTGTTAGAAGCTGGAAAGTGGAACAAGTTGCTGGCTGCGAGAACAGCACGCACGGTGCTCGCTTCTGTGTGCTTCTTTTCAGCGCTTTGCTCTCTGTGCAGCATATGTGCTGTTTCACCTCTTCTAGCCAGCCAATATGCTCCTGCAGCATTTCTCTGCTTCTATCAGTGATTTCTGAGCTGCTGATGCTAGGCTGTCTGTTTTCCATGTTTGCAACAAGTGCAGCACGTATGCAGCACCCTGCTTGCTCTGTTTCCCTGTTAGAAGCTGGAAAGTGGAACAAGTTGCTGGCTGCGAGAACAGCACGCACGGTGCTCGCTTCTGTGTGCTTCTTTTCAGCGCTTTGCTCTCTGTGCAGCATATGTGCTGTTTCAGCTATTCTAGCCAGCCAATATGCTCCTGCAGCATTTCTCTGCTTCTATCAGTGATTTCTGAGCTGCTGATGCTAGGCTGTCTGTTTTCCATGTTTGCAACAAGTGCAGCACGTATGCTGCACCCTGCTTGCTCTGTTTCCCTGTTAGAAGCTGGAAAGTGGAACAAGTTGCTGGCTGCGAGAACAGCACGCACAGTGCTCGCTTCTGTGTGCTTCTTTTCAGCGGTTTGCTCTCTGTGCAGCATATGTGCTGTTTCACCTCTTCTAGCCAGCCAATATGCTCCTGCAGCATTTCTCTGCTTCTATCAGTGATTTCTGAGCTGCTGATGCTAGGCTGTCTGTTTTCCATGTTTGCAACAAGTGCAGCACGTATGCTGCACCCTGCTTGCTCTGTTTCCCTGTTAGAAGCTGGAAAGTGGAACAAGTTGCTGGCTGCGAGAACAGCACGCACGGTGCTCGCTTCTGTGTGCTTCTTTTCAGCGCTTTGCTCTCTGTGCAGCATATGTGCTGTTTCACCTCTTCTAGCCAGCCAATATGCTCCTGCAGCATTTCTCTGCTTCTATCAGTGATTTCTGAGCTGCTGATGCTAGGCTGTCTGTTTTCCATGTTTGCAACAAGTGCAGCACGTATGCAGCACCCTGCTTGCTCTGTTTCCCTGTTAGAAGCTGGAAAGTGGAACAAGTTGCTGGCTGCGAGAACAGCACGCACGGTGCTCGCTTCTCTGTGCTTCTTTTCAGCGGTTTGCTCTCTGTGCAGCATATGTGCTGTTTCACCTCTTCTAGCCAGCCAATATGCTCCTGCAGCATTTCTCTGCTTCTATCAGTGATTTCTGAGCTGCTGATGCTAGGCTGTCTGTTTTCCATGTTTGCAACAAGTGCAGCACGTATGCAGCACCCTGCTTGCTCTGTTTCCCTGTTAGAAGCTGGAAAGTGGAACAAGTTGCTGGCTGCGAGAACAGCACGCACAGTGCTCGCTTCTGTGTGCTTCTTTTCAGCGCTTTGCTCTCTGTGCAGCATATGTGCTGTTTCACCTCTTCTAGCCAGCCAATATGCTCCTGCAGCATTTCTCTGCTTCTATCAGTGATTTCTGAGCTGCTGATGCTAGGCTGTCTGTTTTCCATGTTTGCAACAAGTGCAGCACGTATGCAGCATCCTGCTTGCTCTGTTTCCCTGTTAGAAGCTGGAAAGTGGAACAAGTTGCTGGCTGCGAGAACAGCACGCACGGTGCTCGCTTCTGTGTGCTTCTTTTCAGCGCTTTGCTCTCTGTGCAGCATATGTGCTGTTTCACCTCTTCTAGCCAGCCAATATGCTCCTGCAGCATTTCTCTGCTTCTATCAGTGATTTCTGAGCTGCTGATGCTAGGCTGTCTGTTTTCCATGTTTGCAACAAGTGCAGCACGTATGCAGCACCCTGCTTGCTCTGTTTCCCTGTTAGAAGCTGGAAAGTGGAACAAGTTGCTGGCTGCGAGAACAGCACGCACGGTGCTCGCTTCTGTGTGCTTCTTTTCAGCGGTTTGCTCTCTGTGCAGCATATGTGCTGTTTCAGCTCTTCTAGCCAGCCAATATGCTCCTGCAGCATTTCTCTGCTTCTATCAGTGATTTCTGAGCTGCTGATGCTAGGCTGTCTGTTTTCCATGTTTGCAACAAGTGCAGCACGTATGCAGCACCCTGCTTGCTCTGTTTCCCTGTTAGAAGCTGGAAAGTGGAACAAGTTGCTGGCTGCGAGAAGAGCACGCACGGTGCTCGCTTCTGTGTGCTTCTTTTCAGCGCTTTGCTCTCTGTGCAGCATATGTGCTGTTTCACCTCTTCTAGCCAGCCAATATGCTCCTGCAGCATTTCTCTGCTTCTATCAGTGATTTCTGAGCTGCTGATGCTAGGCTGTCTGTTTTCCATGTTTGCAACAAGTGCAGCACGTATGCAGCACCCTGCTTGCTCTGTTTCCCTGTTAGAAGCTGGAAAGTGGAACAAGTTGCTGGCTGCGAGAACAGCACGCACGGTGCTCGCTTCTGTGTGCTTCTTTTCAGCGCTTTGCTCTCTGTGCAGCATATGTGCTGTTTCACCTCTTCTAGCCAGCCAATATGCTCCTGCAGCATTTCTCTGCTTCTATCAGTGATTTCTGAGCTGCTGATGCTAGGCTGTCTGTTTTCCATGTTTGCAACAAGTGCAGCACGTATGCAGCACCCTGCTTGCTCTGTTTCCCTGTTAGAAGCTGGAAAGTGGAACAAGTTGCTGGCTGCGAGAACAGCACGCACGGTGCTCGCTTCTGTGTGCTTCTTTTCAGCGCTTTGCTCTCTGTGCAGCATATGTGCTGTTTCACCTCTTCTAGCCAGCCAATATGCTCCTGCAGCATTTCTCTGCTTCTATCAGTGATTTCTGAGCTGCTGATGCTAGGCTGTCTGTTTTCCATGTTTGCAACAAGTGCAGCACGTATGCTGCACCCTGCTTGCTCTGTTTCCCTGTTAGAAGCTGGAAAGTGGAACAAGTTGCTGGCTGCGAGAACAGCACGCACGGTGCTCGCTTCTGTGTGCTTCTTTTCAGCGCTTTGCTCTCTGTGCAGCATATGTGCTGTTTCACCTCTTCTAGCCAGCCAATATGCTCCTGCAGCATTTCTCTGCTTCTATCAGTGATTTCTGAGCTGCTGATGCTAGGCTGTCTGTTTTCCATGTTTGCAACAAGTGCAGCACGTATGCAGCACCCTGCTTGCTCTGTTTCCCTGTTAGAAGCTGGAAAGTGGAACAAGTTGCTGGCTGCGAGAACAGCACGCACGGTGCTCGCTTCTGTGTGCTTCTTTTCAGCGCTTTGCTCTCTGTGCAGCATATGTGCTGTTTCACCTCTTCTAGCCAGCCAATATGCTCCTGCAGCATTTCTCTGCTTCTATCAGTGATTTCTGAGCTGCTGATGCTAGGCTGTCTGTTTTCCATGTTTGCAACAAGTGCAGCACGTATGCAGCACCCTGCTTGCTCTGTTTCCCTGTTAGAAGCTGGAAAGTGGAACAAGTTGCTGGCTGCGAGAACAGCACGCACGGTGCTCGCTTCTCTGTGCTTCTTTTCAGCGGTTTGCTCTCTGTGCAGCATATGTGCTGTTTCACCTCTTCTAGCCAGCCAATATGCTCCTGCAGCATTTCTCTGCTTCTATCAGTGATTTCTGAGCTGCTGATGCTAGGCTGTCTGTTTTCCATGTTTGCAACAAGTGCAGCACGTATGCAGCACCCTGCTTGCTCTGTTTCCCTGTTAGAAGCTGGAAAGTGGAACAAGTTGCTGGCTGCGAGAACAGCACGCACGGTGCTCGCTTCTGTGTGCTTCTTTTCAGCGCTTTGCTCTCTGTGCAGCATATGTGCTGTTTCACCTCTTCTAGCCAGCCAATATGCTCCTGCAGCATTTCTCTGCTTCTATCAGTGATTTCTGAGCTGCTGATGCTAGGCTGTCTGTTTTCCATGTTTGCAACAAGTGCAGCACGTATGCAGCACCCTGCTTGCTCTGTTTCCCTGTTAGAAGCTGGAAAGTGGAACAAGTTGCTGGCTGCGAGAAGAGCACGCACGGTGCTCGCTTCTGTGTGCTTCTTTTCAGCGGTTTGCTCTCTGTGCAGCATATGTGCTGTTTCACCTCTTCTAGCCAGCCAATATGCTCCTGCAGCATTTCTCTGCTTCTATCAGTGATTTCTGAGCTGCTGATGCTAGGCTGTCTGTTTTCCATGTTTGCAACAAGTGCAGCACGTATGCAGCACCCTGCTTGCTCTGTTTCCCTGTTAGAAGCTGGAAAGTGGAACAAGTTGCTGGCTGCGAGAACAGCACGCACGGTGCTCGCTTCTGTGTGCTTCTTTTCAGCGCTTTGCTCTCTGTGCAGCATATGTGCTGTTTCACCTCTTCTAGCCAGCCAATATGCTCCTGCAGCATTTCTCTGCTTCTATCAGTGATTTCTGAGCTGCTGATGCTAGGCTGTCTGTTTTCCATGTTTGCAACAAGTGCAGCACGTATGCAGCACCCTGCTTGCTCTGTTTCCCTGTTAGAAGCTGGAAAGTGGAACAAGTTGCTGGCTGCGAGAAGAGCACGCACGGTGCTCGCTTCTGTGTGCTTCTTTTCAGCGGTTTGCTCTCTGTGCAGCATATGTGCTGTTTCACCTCTTCTAGCCAGCCAATATGCTCCTGCAGCATTTCTCTGCTTCTATCAGTGATTTCTGAGCTGCTGATGCTAGGCTGTCTGTTTTCCATGTTTGCAACAAGTGCAGCACGTATGCAGCATCCTGCTTGCTCTGTTTCCCTGTTAGAAGCTGGAAAGTGGAACAAGTTGCTGGCTGCGAGAAGAGCACGCACGGTGCTCGCTTCTGTGTGCTTCTTTTCAGCGCTTTGCTCTCTGTGCAGCATATGTGCTGTTTCACCTCTTCTAGCCAGCCAATATGCTCCTGCAGCATTTCTCTGCTTCTATCAGTGATTTCTGAGCTGCTGATGCTAGGCTGTCTGTTTTCCATGTTTGCAACAAGTGCAGCACGTATGCAGCACCCTGCTTGCTCTGTTTCCCTGTTAGAAGCTGGAAAGTGGAACAAGTTGCTGGCTGCGAGAAGAGCACGCACGGTGCTCGCTTCTGTGTGCTTCTTTTCAGCGCTTTGCTCTCTGTGCAGCATATGTGCTGTTTCACCTCTTCTAGCCAGCCAATATGCTCCTGCAGCATTTCTCTGCTTCTATCAGTGATTTCTGAGCTGCTGATGCTAGGCTGTCTGTTTTCCATGTTTGCAACAAGTGCAGCACGTATGCAGCACCCTGCTTGCTCTGTTTCCCTGTTAGAAGCTGGAAAGTGGAACAAGTTGCTGGCTGCGAGAACAGCACGCACGGTGCTCGCTTCTGTGTGCTTCTTTTCAGCGCTTTGCTCTCTGTGCAGCATATGTGCTGTTTCACCTCTTCTAGCCAGCCAATATGCTCCTGCAGCATTTCTCTGCTTCTATCAGTGATTTCTGAGCTGCTGATGCTAGGCTGTCTGTTTTCCATGTTTGCAACAAGTGCAGCACGTATGCAGCACCCTGCTTGCTCTGTTTCCCTGTTAGAAGCTGGAAAGTGGAACAAGTTGCTGGCTGCGAGAAGAGCACGCACGGTGCTCGCTTCTGTGTGCTTCTTTTCAGCGGTTTGCTCTCTGTGCAGCATATGTGCTGTTTCACCTCTTCTAGCCAGCCAATATGCTCCTGCAGCATTTCTCTGCTTCTATCAGTGATTTCTGAGCTGCTGATGCTAGGCTGTCTGTTTTCCATGTTTGCAACAAGTGCAGCACGTATGCAGCATCCTGCTTGCTCTGTTTCCCTGTTAGAAGCTGGAAAGTGGAACAAGTTGCTGGCTGCGAGAAGAGCACGCACGGTGCTCGCTTCTGTGTGCTTCTTTTCAGCGCTTTGCTCTCTGTGCAGCATATGTGCTGTTTCACCTCTTCTAGCCAGCCAATATGCTCCTGCAGCATTTCTCTGCTTCTATCAGTGATTTCTGAGCTGCTGATGCTAGGCTGTCTGTTTTCCATGTTTGCAACAAGTGCAGCACGTATGCAGCACCCTGCTTGCTCTGTTTCCCTGTTAGAAGCTGGAAAGTGGAACAAGTTGCTGGCTGCGAGAACAGCACGCACGGTGCTCGCTTCTGTGTGCTTCTTTTCAGCGGTTTGCTCTCTGTGCAGCATATGTGCTGTTTCACCTCTTCTAGCCAGCCAATATGCTCCTGCAGCATTTCTCTGCTTCTATCAGTGATTTCTGAGCTGCTGATGCTAGGCTGTCTGTTTTCCATGTTTGCAACAAGTGCAGCACGTATGCAGCACCCTGCTTGCTCTGTTTCCCTGTTAGAAGCTGGAAAGTGGAACAAGTTGCTGGCTGCGAGAACAGCACGCACGGTGCTCGCTTCTGTGTGCTTCTTTTCAGCGCTTTGCTCTCTGTGCAGCATATGTGCTGTTTCACCTCTTCTAGCCAGCCAATATGCTCCTGCAGCATTTCTCTGCTTCTATCAGTGATTTCTGAGCTGCTGATGCTAGGCTGTCTGTTTTCCATGTTTGCAACAAGTGCAGCACGTATGCAGCACCCTGCTTGCTCTGTTTCCCTGTTAGAAGCTGGAAAGTGGAACAAGTTGCTGGCTGCGAGAACAGCACGCACGGTGCTCGCTTCTGTGTGCTTCTTTTCAGCGGTTTGCTCTCTGTGCAGCATATGTGCTGTTTCACCTCTTCTAGCCAGCCAATATGCTCCTGCAGCATTTCTCTGCTTCTATCAGTGATTTCTGAGCTGCTGATGCTAGGCTGTCTGTTTTCCATGTTTGCAACAAGTGCAGCACGTATGCAGCACCCTGCTTGCTCTGTTTCCCTGTTAGAAGCTGGAAAGTGGAACAAGTTGCTGGCTGCGAGAACAGCACGCACGGTGCTCGCTTCTGTGTGCTTCTTTTCAGCGCTTTGCTCTCTGTGCAGCATATGTGCTGTTTCACCTCTTCTAGCCAGCCAATATGCTCCTGCAGCATTTCTCTGCTTCTATCAGTGATTTCTGAGCTGCTGATGCTAGGCTGTCTGTTTTCCATGTTTGCAACAAGTGCAGCACGTATGCAGCACCCTGCTTGCTCTGTTTCCCTGTTAGAAGCTGGAAAGTGGAACAAGTTGCTGGCTGCGAGAACAGCACGCACGGTGCTCGCTTCTGTGTGCTTCTTTTCAGCGGTTTGCTCTCTGTGCAGCATATGTGCTGTTTCACCTCTTCTAGCCAGCCAATATGCTCCTGCAGCATTTCTCTGCTTCTATCAGTGATTTCTGAGCTGCTGATGCTAGGCTGTCTGTTTTCCATGTTTGCAACAAGTGCAGCACGTATGCAGCACCCTGCTTGCTCTGTTTCCCTGTTAGAAGCTGGAAAGTGGAACAAGTTGCTGGCTGCGAGAACAGCACGCACGGTGCTCGCTTCTGTGGGCTTCTTTTCAGCGCTTTGCTCTCTGTGCAGCATATGTGCTGTTTCACCTCTTCTAGCCAGCCAATATGCTCCTGCAGCATTTCTCTGCTTCTATCAGTGATTTCTGAGCTGCTGATGCTAGGCTGTCTGTTTTCCATGTTTGCAACAAGTGCAGCACGTATGCAGCACCCTGCTTGCTCTGTTTCCCTGTTAGAAGCTGGAAAGTGGAACAAGTTGCTGGCTGCGAGAAGAGCACGCACGGTGCTCGCTTCTGTGTGCTTCTTTTCAGCGGTTTGCTCTCTGTGCAGCATATGTGCTGTTTCACCTCTTCTAGCCAGCCAATATGCTCCTGCAGCATTTCTCTGCTTCTATCAGTGATTTCTGAGCTGCTGATGCTAGGCTGTCTGTTTTCCATGTTTGCAACAAGTGCAGCACGTATGCAGCACCCTGCTTGCTCTGTTTCCCTGTTAGAAGCTGGAAAGTGGAACAAGTTGCTGGCTGCGAGAACAGCACGCACGGTGCTCGCTTCTGTGTGCTTCTTTTCAGCGCTTTGCTCTCTGTGCAGCATATGTGCTGTTTCACCTCTTCTAGCAAGCCAATATGCTCCTGCAGCATTTCTCTGCTTCTGTCAGTGATTTCTGAGCTGCTGATGCTAGGCTGTCTGTTTTCCATGTTTGCAACAAGTGCAGCACGTATGCTGCACCCTGCTTGCTCTGTTTCCCTGTTAGAAGCTGGAAAGTGGAACAAGTTGCTGGCTGCGAGAACAGCACGCACGGTGCTCGCTTCTGTGTGCTTCTTTTCAGCGGTTTGCTCTCTGTGCAGCATATGTGCTGTTTCACCTCTTCTAGCCAGCCAATATGCTCCTGCAGCATTTCTCTGCTTCTATCAGTGATTTCTGAGCTGCTGATGCTAGGCTGTCTGTTTTCCATGTTTGCAACAAGTGCAGCACGTATGCAGCACCCTGCTTGCTCTGTTTCCCTGTTAGAAGCTGGAAAGTGGAACAAGTTGCTGGCTGCGAGAACAGCACGCACGGTGCTCGCTTCTGTGTGCTTCTTTTCAGCGCTTTGCTCTCTGTGCAGCATATGTGCTGTTTCACCTCTTCTAGCCAGCCAATATGCTCCTGCAGCATTTCTCTGCTTCTATCAGTGATTTCTGAGCTGCTGATGCTAGGCTGTCTGTTTTCCATGTTTGCAACAAGTGCAGCACGTATGCAGCACCCTGCTTGCTCTGTTTCCCTGTTAGAAGCTGGAAAGTGGAACAAGTTGCTGGCTGCGAGAAGAGCACGCACGGTGCTCGCTTCTGTGTGCTTCTTTTCAGCGGTTTGCTCTCTGTGCAGCATATGTGCTGTTTCACCTCTTCTAGCCAGCCAATATGCTCCTGCAGCATTTCTCTGCTTCTATCAGTGATTTCTGAGCTGCTGATGCTAGGCTGTCTGTTTTCCATGTTTGCAACAAGTGCAGCACGTATGCAGCACCCTGCTTGCTCTGTTTCCCTGTTAGAAGCTGGAAAGTGGAACAAGTTGCTGGCTGCGAGAACAGCACGCACGGTGCTCGCTTCTGTGTGCTTCTTTTCAGCGCTTTGCTCTCTGTGCAGCATATGTGCTGTTTCACCTCTTCTAGCCAGCCAATATGCTCCTGCAGCATTTCTCTGCTTCTATCAGTGATTTCTGAGCTGCTGATGCTAGGCTGTCTGTTTTCCATGTTTGCAACAAGTGCAGCACGTATGCAGCACCCTGCTTGCTCTGTTTCCCTGTTAGAAGCTGGAAAGTGGAACAAGTTGCTGGCTGCGAGAACAGCACGCACGGTGCTCGCTTCTGTGTGCTTCTTTTCAGCGGTTTGCTCTCTGTGCAGCATATGTGCTGTTTCACCTCTTCTAGCCAGCCAATATGCTCCTGCAGCATTTCTCTGCTTCTATCAGTGATTTCTGAGCTGCTGATGCTAGGCTGTCTGTTTTCCATGTTTGCAACAAGTGCAGCACGTATGCAGCACCCTGCTTGCTCTGTTTCCCTGTTAGAAGCTGGAAAGTGGAACAAGTTGCTGGCTGCGAGAACAGCACGCACGGTGCTCGCTTCTGTGTGCTTCTTTTCAGCGCTTTGCTCTCTGTGCAGCATATGTGCGGTTTCACCTCTTCTAGCCAGCCAATATGCTCCTGCAGCATTTCTCTGCTTCTATCAGTGATTTCTGAGCTGCTGATGCTAGGCTGTCTGTTTTCCATGTTTGCAACAAGTGCAGCACGTATGCAGCACCCTGCTTGCTCTGTTTCCCTGTTAGAAGCTGGAAAGTGGAACAAGTTGCTGGCTGCGAGAAGAGCACGCACGGTGCTCGCTTCTGTGTGCTTCTTTTCAGCGGTTTGCTCTCTGTGCAGCATATGTGCTGTTTCACCTCTTCTAGCCAGCCAATATGCTCCTGCAGCATTTCTCTGCTTCTATCAGTGATTTCTGAGCTGCTGATGCTAGGCTGTCTGTTTTCCATGTTTGCAACAAGTGCAGCACGTATGCAGCACCCTGCTTGCTCTGTTTCCCTGTTAGAAGCTGGAAAGTGGAACAAGTTGCTGGCTGCGAGAACAGCACGCACGGTGCTCGCTTCTGTGTGCTTCTTTTCAGCGCTTTGCTCTCTGTGCAGCATATGTGCTGTTTCACCTCTTCTAGCAAGCCAATATGCTCCTGCAGCATTTCTCTGCTTCTGTCAGTGATTTCTGAGCTGCTGATGCTAGGCTGTCTGTTTTCCATGTTTGCAACAATTGCAGCACGTATGCTGCACCCTGCTTGCTCTGTTTCCCTGTTAGAAGCTGGAAAGTGGAACAAGTTGCTGGCTGCGAGAACAGCACGCACGGTGCTCGCTTCTGTGTGCTTCTTTTCAGCGCTTTGCTCTCTGTGCAGCATATGTGCTGTTTCACCTCTTCTAGCCAGCCAATATGCTCCTGCAGCATTTCTCTGCTTCTATCAGTGATTTCTGAGCTGCTGATGCTAGGCTGTCTGTTTTCCATGTTTGCAACAAGTGCAGCACGTATGCAGCACCCTGCTTGCTCTGTTTCCCTGTTAGAAGCTGGAAAGTGGAACAAGTTGCTGGCTGCGAGAACAGCACGCACGGTGCTCGCTTCTGTGTGCTTCTTTTCAGCGCTTTGCTCTCTGTGCAGCATATGTGCTGTTTCACCTCTTCTAGCCAGCCAATATGCTCCTGCAGCATTTCTCTGCTTCTATCAGTGATTTCTGAGCTGCTGATGCTAGGCTGTCTGTTTTCCATGTTTGCAACAAGTGCAGCACGTATGCAGCACCCTGCTTGCTCTGTTTCCCTGTTAGAAGCTGGAAAGTGGAACAAGTTGCTGGCTGCGAGAACAACACGCACGGTGCTCGCTTCTGTGTGCTTCTTTTCAGCGCTTTGCTCTCTGTGCAGCATGTGTGCTGTTTCACCTCTTCTAGCCAGCCAATATGCTCCTGCAGCATTTCTCCGCTTCTATCAGTGATTTCTGAGCTGCTGATGCTAGGCTGTCTGTTTTCCATGTTTGCAACAAGTGCAGCACGTATGCAGCACCCTGCTTGCTCTGTTTCCCTGTTAGAAGCTGGAAAGTGGAACAAGTTGCTGGCTGCGAGAACAGCACGCACGGTGCTCGCTTCTGTGTGCTTCTTTTCAGCGGTTTGCTCTCTGTGCAGCATATGTGCTGTTTCACCTCTTCTAGCCAGCCAATATGCTCCTGCAGCATTTCTCTGCTTCTATCAGTGATTTCTGAGCTGCTGATGCTAGGCTGTCTGTTTTCCATGTTTGCAACAAGTGCAGCACGTATGCAGCACCCTGCTTGCTCTGTTTCCCTGTTAGAAGCTGGAAAGTGGAACAAGTTGCTGGCTGCGAGAACAGCACGCACGGTGCTCGCTTCTGTGTGCTTCTTTTCAGCGCTTTGCTCTCTGTGCAGCATATGTGCTGTTTCACCTCTTCTAGCCAGCCAATATGCTCCTGCAGCATTTCTCTGCTTCTATCAGTGATTTCTGAGCTGCTGATGCTAGGCTGTCTGTTTTCCATGTTTGCAACAAGTGCAGCACGTATGCAGCACCCTGCTTGCTCTGTTTCCCTGTTAGAAGCTGGAAAGTGGAACAAGTTGCTGGCTGCGAGAACAGCACGCACGGTGCTCGCTTCTGTGTGCTTCTTTTCAGCGCTTTGCTCTCTGTGCAGCATATGTGCTGTTTCACCTCTTCTAGCCAGCCAATATGCTCCTGCAGCATTTCTCTGCTTCTATCAGTGATTTCTGAGCTGCTGATGCTAGGCTGTCTGTTTTCCATGTTTGCAACAAGTGCAGCACGTATGCAGCACCCTGCTTGCTCTGTTTCCCTGTTAGAAGCTGGAAAGTGGAACAAGTTGCTGGCTGCGAGAACAGCACGCACGGTGCTCGCTTCTGTGTGCTTCTTTTCAGCGCTTTGCTCTCTGTGCAGCATATGTGCTGTTTCACCTCTTCTAGCCAGCCAATATGCTCCTGCAGCATTTCTCTGCTTCTATCAGTGATTTCTGAGCTGCTGATGCTAGGCTGTCTGTTTTCCATGTTTGCAACAAGTGCAGCACGTATGCAGCACCCTGCTTGCTCTGTTTCCCTGTTAGAAGCTGGAAAGTGGAACAAGTTGCTGGCTGCGAGAACAGCACGCACGGTGCTCGCTTCTGTGTGCTTCTTTTCAGCGGTTTGCTCTCTGTGCAGCATATGTGCTGTTTCACCTCTTCTAGCCAGCCAATATGCTCCTGCAGCATTTCTCTGCTTCTATCAGTGATTTCTGAGCTGCTGATGCTAGGCTGTCTGTTTTCCATGTTTGCAACAAGTGCAGCACGTATGCAGCACCCTGCTTGCTCTGTTTCCCTGTTAGAAGCTGGAAAGTGGAACAAGTTGCTGGCTGCGAGAACAGCACGCACGGTGCTCGCTTCTGTGTGCTTCTTTTCAGCGGTTTGCTCTCTGTGCAGCATATGTGCTGTTTCACCTCTTCTAGCCAGCCAATATGCTCCTGCAGCATTTCTCTGCTTCTATCAGTGATTTCTGAGCTGCTGATGCTAGGCTGTCTGTTTTCCATGTTTGCAACAAGTGCAGCACGTATGCTGCACCCTGCTTGCTCTGTTTCCCTGTTAGAAGCTGGAAAGTGGAACAAGTTGCTGGCTGCGAGAACAGCACGCACGGTGCTCGCTTCTGTGTGCTTCTTTTCAGCGGTTTGCTCTCTGTGCAGCATATGTGCTGTTTCACCTCTTCTAGCCAGCCAATATGCTCCTGCAGCATTTCTCTGCTTCTATCAGTGATTTCTGAGCTGCTGATGCTAGGCTGTCTGTTTTCCATGTTTGCAACAAGTGCAGCACGTATGCAGCACCCTGCTTGCTCTGTTTCCCTGTTAGAAGCTGGAAAGTGGAACAAGTTGCTGGCTGCGAGAACAGCACGCACGGTGCTCGCTTCTGTGGGCTTCTTTTCAGCGCTTTGCTCTCTGTGCAGCATATGTGCTGTTTCACCTCTTCTAGCCAGCCAATATGCTCCTGCAGCATTTCTCTGCTTCTATCAGTGATTTCTGAGCTGCTGATGCTAGGCTGTCTGTTTTCCATGTTTGCAACAAGTGCAGCACGTATGCAGCACCCTGCTTGCTCTGTTTCCCTGTTAGAAGCTGGAAAGTGGAACAAGTTGCTGGCTGCGAGAAGAGCACGCACGGTGCTCGCTTCTGTGTGCTTCTTTTCAGCGGTTTGCTCTCTGTGCAGCATATGTGCTGTTTCACCTCTTCTAGCCAGCCAATATGCTCCTGCAGCATTTCTCTGCTTCTATCAGTGATTTCTGAGCTGCTGATGCTAGGCTGTCTGTTTTCCATGTTTGCAACAAGTGCAGCACGTATGCAGCACCCTGCTTGCTCTGTTTCCCTGTTAGAAGCTGGAAAGTGGAACAAGTTGCTGGCTGCGAGAAGAGCACGCACGGTGCTCGCTTCTGTGTGCTTCTTTTCAGCGGTTTGCTCTCTGTGCAGCATATGTGCTGTTTCACCTCTTCTAGCCAGCCAATATGCTCCTGCAGCATTTCTCTGCTTCTATCAGTGATTTCTGAGCTGCTGATGCTAGGCTGTCTGTTTTCCATGTTTGCAACAAGTGCAGCACGTATGCAGCACCCTGCTTGCTCTGTTTCCCTGTTAGAAGCTGGAAAGTGGAACAAGTTGCTGGCTGCGAGAACAGCACGCACGGTGCTCGCTTCTGTGGGCTTCTTTTCAGCGCTTTGCTCTCTGTGCAGCATATGTGCTGTTTCACCTCTTCTAGCCAGCCAATATGCTCCTGCAGCATTTCTCTGCTTCTATCAGTGATTTCTGAGCTGCTGATGCTAGGCTGTCTGTTTTCCATGTTTGCAACAAGTGCAGCACGTATGCAGCACCCTGCTTGCTCTGTTTCCCTGTTAGAAGCTGGAAAGTGGAACAAGTTGCTGGCTGCGAGAACAGCACGCACGGTGCTCGCTTCTGTGTGCTTCTTTTCAGCGCTTTGCTCTCTGTGCAGCATATGTGCTGTTTCACCTCTTCTAGCCAGCCAATATGCTCCTGCAGCATTTCTCTGCTTCTATCAGTGATTTCTGAGCTGCTGATGCTAGGCTGTCTGTTTTCCATGTTTGCAACAAGTGCAGCACGTATGCAGCACCCTGCTTGCTCTGTTTCCCTGTTAGAAGCTGGAAAGTGGAACAAGTTGCTGGCTGCGAGAACAGCACGCACGGTGCTCGCTTCTGTGTGCTTCTTTTCAGCGCTTTGCTCTCTGTGCAGCATATGTGCTGTTTCACCTCTTCTAGCAAGCCAATATGCTCCTGCAGCATTTCTCTGCTTCTGTCAGTGATTTCTGAGCTGCTGATGCTAGGCTGTCTGTTTTCCATGTTTGCAACAAGTGCAGCACGTATGCTGCACCCTGCTTGCTCTGTTTCCCTGTTAGAAGCTGGAAAGTGGAACAAGTTGCTGGCTGCGAGAACAGCACGCACGGTGCTCGCTTCTGTGTGCTTCTTTTCAGCGCTTTGCTCTCTGTGCAGCATATGTGCTGTTTCACCTCTTCTAGCCAGCCAATATGCTCCTGCAGCATTTCTCTGCTTCTATCAGTGATTTCTGAGCTGCTGATGCTAGGCTGTCTGTTTTCCATGTTTGCAACAAGTGCAGCACGTATGCAGCACCCTGCTTGCTCTGTTTCCCTGTTAGAAGCTGGAAAGTGGAACAAGTTGCTGGCTGCGAGAACAGCACGCACGGTGCTCGCTTCTGTGTGCTTCTTTTCAGCGCTTTGCTCTCTGTGCAGCATATGTGCTGTTTCACCTCTTCTAGCCAGCCAATATGCTCCTGCAGCATTTCTCTGCTTCTATCAGTGATTTCTGAGCTGCTGATGCTAGGCTGTCTGTTTTCCATGTTTGCAACAAGTGCAGCACGTATGCAGCACCCTGCTTGCTCTGTTTCCCTGTTAGAAGCTGGAAAGTGGAACAAGTTGCTGGCTGCGAGAACAACACGCACGGTGCTCGCTTCTGTGTGCTTCTTTTCAGCGGTTTGCTCTCTGTGCAGCATATGTGCTGTTTCACCTCTTCTAGCCAGCCAATATGCTCCTGCAGCATTTCTCTGCTTCTGTCAGTGATTTCTGAGCTGCTGATGCTAGGCTGTTTGTTTTCCATGTTTGCAACAAGTGCAGCACGTATGCAGCACCCTGCTTGCTCTGTTTCCCTGTTAGAAGCTGGAAAGTGGAACAAGTTGCTGGCTGCGAGAACAGCACGCACGGTGCTCGCTTCTGTGTGCTTCTTTTCAGCGCTTTGCTCTCTGTGCAGCATATGTGCTGTTTCACCTCTTCTAGCCAGCCAATATGCTCCTGCAGCATTTCTCTGCTTCTATCAGTGATTTCTGAGCTGCTGATGCTAGGCTGTCTGTTTTCCATGTTTGCAACAAGTGCAGCACGTATGCTGCACCCTGCTTGCTCTGTTTCCCTGTTAGAAGCTGGAAAGTGGAACAAGTTGCTGGCTGCGAGAACAGCACGCACGGTGCTCGCTTCTGTGTGCTTCTTTTCAGCGCTTTGCTCTCTGTGCAGCATATGTGCTGTTTCACCTCTTCTAGCCAGCCAATATGCTCCTGCAGCATTTCTCTGCTTCTATCAGTGATTTCTGAGCTGCTGATGCTAGGCTGTCTGTTTTCCATGTTTGCAACAAGTGCAGCACGTATGCAGCACCCTGCTTGCTCTGTTTCCCTGTTAGAAGCTGGAAAGTGGAACAAGTTGCTGGCTGCGAGAACAGCACGCACGGTGCTCGCTTCTGTGTGCTTCTTTTCAGCGCTTTGCTCTCTGTGCAGCATATGTGCTGTTTCACCTCTTCTAGCCAGCCAATATGCTCCTGCAGCATTTCTCTGCTTCTATCAGTGATTTCTGAGCTGCTGATGCTAGGCTGTCTGTTTTCCATGTTTGCAACAAGTGCAGCACGTATGCAGCACCCTGCTTGCTCTGTTTCCCTGTTAGAAGCTGGAAAGTGGAACAAGTTGCTGGCTGCGAGAACAGCACGC
>JBBAXF010000292.1:0-22746 GCA_037837765.1 Delichon dasypus | reverse complement strand
GGATAAAACCCCCTTTTCAGGAACTCAGCATCTCCACGACCCGGAATTATTTCTGGGGATAAAACCCCCTTTTCAGGAACTCAGGATCTCCAAGATCTGGAATTATTTTTGGGGATAAAACCCCCCTTTTCAGGAGCTCATTATCTCCATGACCTGGAATTATTTTTGGGGATAAAACACCCTTTTCAGGAACCCAGCATCTCCACGACCCGCGATTATTTCCGCAGACAAACCCCTCCTGCGGCGCCCGGGGGCGCGGAGCCGCACGCACCCACTGCCGCCGTGTGCCCGTTCTCCGAGGCCACCATCAGGGGGGTCCTGCCCATCTTGTCCGCCGTGTCCACCTCGGCCTGGTGGCGCAGGAGCAGCTGTAAACCATGGACGTTGTCTGCGAAGGCAGCAGCGTGAAGGGGGGGTCCTGGGGAGCCCAGAAAAAAACAAAACCAGAAACACCCTGGGGGTCAGCAGGGAAAGGGGGGAAAAACGGCGCCCGAGGGCGAGGCAGAGAGATGGAGATGGGATTTTGGGGATTTTCTGTCTGGGTAGGGAGCTCTGAGCTCGGCAGGGAGGGATGGTCAGGGCTTAATTAGATGGTTGATTTAGATTTTGGGGTTTTTTTCCAGCCCGAGGAACAAGGAGAGGGTTGTAGGCGCAGGTTGAAAAAGTGTGGGAAAAGAGGGAATTGAGGAGAGAAAAGCAGGAGGGTGGGGTTTGGTTACCCTGGGTTTTCTGAGTTTCTTTATCAGCCTTTTGATTTTCAGAAATGGAGTCAGATCTTTTTAGTTATTGTAGAATATTAGAGCAGTTTTCTACCTTTCCCACAGATGTAATAGAAACAAACCCTTTGTTTTTCATTCTCTGTCCTTTGTTTGCACATTTCTAACCTGAAAACAATGGTAACTGACAATTGGTCTGGCCACTGAGGCTGAGGGGTGGAAACCCCAAAAAGCCAATCCACAGCCAAACCCACAAATGTATAAAAAGTAAAAAAATAAACAAAGGGTGTCTTCTTCTCTCAGCTCTTTCAGCTGTGAGCTGGGATCAGAAGGAGCTCTGTGAAAATCTCCTGTCTGCGTGTGACTGCTTTGTGTGTCTCTGTGACAGGATTTCATCACCTGAAACTGTAATTGGACAATTAACCCCAATATTTAAATGGACCAAAACGAATAAAAATGTGAAAATTCCTGGCTCAGGATCATTCTTGGGTGTAGCCACAGCCAGGCTCCTGCACTGCCCAAGGTGCATCCTTTGATTGATTTTTAATTAATATTTACTTTATCTGAACTTCACATGAAGTGTTAGGAGTTCTCCTCACAGCTCAGCCAGACAAAAAAATCCTTTCCCCAAAAAACTGTAAAAAACAGGAAATTGAGGAGAGAAAACTGGGAAGTGGGATTTCATCACCTGAAACTGTAATTGGACAATTAACCTCAATATTTAAATGGACCAAAACGAATAAAAATGTGAAAATTCCTGGCTCAGGGTCCATTTTGGGTCATTCTTGGGTTTAGCCACAGCCAGGCTCCTGCACTGCCCAAGGTGCATCCTTTGATTGATTTTTAATTAATATTTACTCTATCTGAACTTCACATGAAGTGTTAGCAGTTCTCCTCACAGCTCAGCCAGACAAAAAAATCCCTTCTTCAAAAAATGGTAAAAAACATGAAATTGAGGAGAGAAAACTGGGAAGTGGGATTTCATCACCTGAAACTGTAATTGGACAATTAACCCCAATATTTAAATGGACCAAAACGAATAAAAATGTGAAAATTCCTGGCTCAGGATCATTCTTGGGTGTAGCCACAGCCAGGCTCCTGCACTGCCCAAGGTGCATCCTTTGATTGATTTTTAATTAATATTTACTTTATTCCTTTAACTCTGTCTAGACTCTCCAGCTTTCGTATTTTCCAGTTTCTGCACTGGCACATAAATCTGAACTTCACATGAAGTGTTAGCAGTTCTCCTCACAGCTCAGCCAGACTAAAAAATCCTTTTCCCAAAAAATGGTAAAAACCAGGAAATTGAGGAGAGAAAACTGGGAAGTGGGATTTCATCACCTGAAACTGTAATTGGACAATTAACCCCAATATTTAAATGGACCAAAACTTAAAAATAAAAAGGAAACAAAACAAAAATAATAAAAAATCCGGAGTAAAAACTCCCGACTCAGGGTCAGCCTTGGCCGCAGGCTCTTGCTCTGCCCGAGGCGCCGTCCTTTGATCGATTTTTAATTAAAAAAAACCCAATTTATCCCTTGAGCTCTGTCCCTCTCGAGGGGGGTGACGAGGACGCGCTCACCTTCCTTTGGCATCTCTGCTATTAACAATCTTGGCACCTAATGCTTCCACCAGCATCTCAGCAGTGCCGTCCTGGTTGTTAATTCTGGGGAGAATGAGGAGAAGGGAGTTAGGAGAGGGCAGGGCTGGGCTGAGAGCACAACATCCCAGGGGCTCCAAGGCCTGGGGTTACTTGGGGTAAATTCCCTTTTCAGAGGTTACAAGGCCTGGGGTTATTTGGGCTAAAATTCCCTTTTCAGAGGTTACAAGGCCTGGGGTTATTTGGGCTAAAATTCCCTTTTCAGAGGTTACAAGGCCTGGGGTTATTTGGGGTAAAACTCCATTTTCAGTGGCTCCAAGGCCTGCAATTCATTTTGGGGTTAAACATCCCTTTCAGTGGTTCCAAGGCCTGGGCTTATTTGGGCTAAAATTCCTTTTTTCAGAGGCTCCAAGGCCTGGAATTCATTTTGGGGTGAAACTCCATTTTCAGGGACTCCAAGGCCTGGGATTGTTTTTTGAGTAAAACTCCATTTTCAGGGGCTCCAAGGCCTGAGGTTATTTGGGGTAAAATTCCCTATTCAGAGGCTCCAAGGCCTGCAATTCATTTTGGGGTTAAACACTCCTTTCAGTGGTTCCAAGGCCTGGAATTAATTTTGGGGTGAAACTCCATTTTCAGGGACTCCAAGGCCTGGAATTAATTTTGGGGTAAAACTCCATTTTCAGAGACTCCAAAGCCTGAAATTAATTTTGGGGTGAAACTCCATTTTCAGGGATTCCAAGGCCTGAGATTATTTTTGGATTAAAACTCCTCTTTCAGTGGCTCCAAGGCCTGGGGTTATTTGGGGTAAAATTCCCCAGGTTCCAAGGCCTGGTTTGTTTTAGTTTTTGGGGTAGAATTCCCCTTCCACCACATCCCAAAAGTTCCAAAACCTGTTTTTCTCCTATTTTTTTGGTAGAATTCCCCTTCCACCACATCCCAGAGGTTCCAAAACCTGTTTTTTTCCTATTTTTTTGGTAGAATTCCCCTTCCAGCACATCCCAAAAGTTCCAAAACCTGTTTTTTTCCTTTTTTTTTGTAGAATTCCCCTTCCACTAATCCCAGAGGTTCCAAAGCTTGTTTTGTTTTAGTTTTTGGGGTAGAATTCCCCTTCCACCACATCCCAAAGATTCCAAAACCTGTTTTTTTCCTATTTTTTTGGTAGAATTCCCCTTCCACCACATCCCAGGGGCTCCAAAGCCTGTTTTGTTCTAGTTTTTTGGGTAGAATTCCCCTTCCACCACATCCCAGAAGTTCCAAAACCAGTTTTTTTCCTATTTTTTTGGTAGAATTCCCCTTCCACCACATCCCAGGGACCCCAAAGCCCATTTTGTTCTAGTTTTTGGGGGCAGAATTCCCCTTCCACCACATCCCAAAAGTTCCAAGACCCGTTTTTTTTCCTATTTTTTTGGTAGAATTCCCCTTCCACCACATCCCAGAGGTTCCAAAGCCTGTTTTGTTTTCGTTTTTTTTGGTAGAATTCCCCTTCCACCACATCCCAAAGATTCCAAGGCCTGTTTTTTTCCTATTTTTTTGGTAGAATTCCCCTTCCACCACATCCCAAAAGTTCCAAAACCTGTTTTTTTCCTATTTTTTTGGTAGAATTCCCCTTCCACCACATCCCAGAGGTCCCAAAACCCGTTTTTTTCCTATTTTTTGGGTAGAATTCCCCTTCCACCACATCCCAGGGACCCCAACGCCCGTTTCTTTGTTATTTTTGGGGGTGTCACTTACACTGCACAGTGCAATGGAGTAAAGGGGTTTCCTTCTAGGTACGCAAACGGGTTGTGTTCAAGTAACAATTCAAGACAATCTTCGTGCCCTGGGGAGAGAGCGACAGCGGCGTCGGAGCGCTTTTCCCCCTGAAATCCCCAAATCCCAGAGGCTGGAAAAGCTCTGCCAGAGCATCGACCCCAAGCTGGGATGGATCCCCAGCCCTGAGCTCCACACCCAGCCCTTCCCTGGACACCTCCAGGGACGGGGGAACCGAATTCCGGCGCTTTCCAGAGCCTGACCACGCGCTTCTTCCCGTGCCTCTGGGGTTTTTCCGTCCCCCAGCCGGGCTTGGACGAACTGGGATGGGATGGGATGAGCTGGGATGGAGCTGGGATGGGACTGGGATGAGCTGGGATGAGCTGGGATGGAGCCGGGATGGGATGGGATGAGCCCACTGGGATGAGCCCACTGGGATGAGCCCACCTCGTTCAGCTCCCGCCTGGGAACGGGGCTGGGGCAGCCCAGGTGAGGGCTGGGCAGGATCCCAGGAGGTTTGAGGGTGGAAAAGATCCAAATCCGAGCTGGGATCGATCCCCAACAGAGCCCTGGGGACTCCAAACCGCCCTGGATCGCTCCTTCCAGAGCCTGACAGAGCTTTCCATGGAGAAATTCCTCCTGGTGTCCATCCTGAGCCTCTCCTGGAGGAATTTGAGGGCATTTCCCTCACCCTGCTCTTCCCTGGGAGCAGATTTTGACCCTGCTCTCCCCTCAGGGAGTTTTGGGGTGAGAATTCCCCTCTGAGCCTCCTTTTCCCGAGGCACTCCCAAAGCCTGAGCACCTTTTCCATGAGCAAATTCCTCCTGACGTCCATCCTGAGCCTCTCCTGGAGGAATCTGGGGCTGTTCCTTCTCCTCCTGCGGTTCCCCGGGAGCAGAGCCCGACCCCAGGCGGCTCCGCTCTCGCGGCAGGGAGTTGTGGGGTGAGAATTCCCCTCTGAGCCTCCTTTTCTCCAGGCTGAGCCCCTTCCCCAGCTCCCTCAGGACTTGTCCAGAGCCTTCTCCTGCTGCTCCAGCCCTTCCCCAGCTCCCTCAGGACTTGTCCAGAGCCTTCTCCTGCTGCTCCAGCCCTTCCCCAGCTCCCTCAGGGCTTCTCCAGAGCCTCCTCCTGCTGCTCCAGCCCTTCCCCAGCTCCCTCAGGACTTGTCCAGAGCCTTCTCCTGCTGCTCCAGCCCTTCCCCAGCTCCCTCAGGACTTCTCCAGAGCCTCCTCCTGCTGCTCCAGCCCTTCCCCAGCTCCCTCAGGACTTGTCCAGAGCCTTCTGCTGCTGCTCCAGCCCCTCAACGTCTCGCTGGCCGTGAGGATCCAGCACTGGAGGGGTCTCAGCAGGACAAAAGAGCTGCCCAAAGACCCAAGAGAAGGATCCAACCCTTCCCAGAGGATCCATCTCCTGGCTGGCAGCAGCTGGAGGAGGTTTTTAGTTCCCCACGTCCCCTGGAGGACTCACAGCCCCCACAGGGACGTCATCCTTCTTCGAGGAGCCTGACGGAGGGAGGAGAAAAGCTCCCTCCGAGATTCCTGCCACCTTTTCCAGCAGGAAAACAGCACAGCTGGAATTGGGAGGGGGAAGGAGGTGAGGATGGGCTGGGGTTTGGAGAAGGGAAGGGATTTCAGAGGAGGTGAGGATGGGCTGGGGTTTGAGGAGGTGAGGATGAGCTGGGGTTTGGAGAAGGGAAGGGATTTTGGAGAGGGAGGAAGGAGGTGAGGAGGGGCTGGACTTTGGAGAAGAGGAGGGATTTTGGAGGAGGTGAGGACGAGCTGGGTTTTGCAGGAGAGAAGGAGATGAGGATGAGCTGGACTTGGGAGGAGAGAAGGGATTGTGGAGGAGGGAAGGAGGTGAGGGTGAGCCGGGTTTTGGAGCAGAGGAGGGAAGGTGAGGATGAGCTGGATTTTGGAGGGGGATGGAGGTGAAGGTGAGCTGGGTTTTGGAGTAGAAGAGGGAAGGAGGTGAGGATGAGTTCCAGGGGAGGAATGAAGCGAGGATGAGTTCCAGAGGAAGGAATGAAGCGAGGATGAGCTCCAGGGCAGGAGGAATGAAGCGAGGATGAGCTCCAGAGGGAGGAATGAAGCGAGGATGAGTTCCAGGGGAGGAGGAATGAAGCGAGGATGAGTTCCAGGGGAGGAGGAAGGAGGTGAGGATGAGTTCCAGGGAGGAATGAAGCGAGGATGAGTTCCAGGGCAGGAGGAATGAAGCGAGGATGAGCTCCAGAGGGAGGAATGAAGCGAGGATGAGTTCCAGGGGAGGAGGAAGGAGGTGAGGATGAGTTCCAGGGGAGGAATGAAGCGAGGATGAGTTCCAGGGGAGGAGGAAGGAGGTGAGGATGAGTTCCAGGGCAGGAGGAATGAAGCGAGGATGAGTTCCAGGGGAGGAATGAAGCGAGGATGAGTTCCAGAGGGAGGAATGAAGCGAGGATGAGTTCCAGGGCAGGAGGAATGAAGCGAGGATGAGCTCCAGGGCAGGAGGAAGGAGGTGAGGATGAGTTCCAGGGGAGGAATGAAGCGAGGATGAGTTCCAGAGGAAGGAATGAAGCGAGGATGAGTTCCAGGGCAGGAGGAATGAAGCGAGGATGAGTTCCAGGGGAGGAGGAAGGAGGTGAGGATGAGTTCCAGGGGAGGAATGAAGCGAGGATGAGTTCCAGGGCAGGAGGAAGGAGGTGAGGATGAGCTCCAGGGCAGGAGGAAGGAGGTGAGGATGAGTTCCAGGGCAGGAGGAATGAAGCGAGGATGAGTTCCAGGGGAGGAGGAAGGAGGTGAGGATGAGTTCCAGGGCAGGAGGAAGGAGGTGAGGATGAGTTCCAGGGCAGGAGGAAGGAGGTGAGGATGAGTTCCAGGGCAGGAGGAATGAAGCGAGGATGAGTTCCAGGGGAGGAGGAAGGAGGTGAGGATGAGTTCCAGGGCAGGAGGAATGAAGCGAGGATGAGTTCCAGGGGAGGAATGAAGCGAGGATGAGTTCCAGAGGGAGGAATGAAGCGAGGATGAGTTCCAGGGCAGGAGGAATGAAGCGAGGATGAGCTCCAGGGCAGGAGGAAGGAGGTGAGGATGAGTTCCAGGGGAGGAATGAAGCGAGGATGAGTTCCAGAGGAAGGAATGAAGCGAGGATGAGTTCCAGGGCAGGAGGAATGAAGCGAGGATGAGTTCCAGGGGAGGAGGAAGGAGGTGAGGATGAGTTCCAGGGCAGGAGGAATGAAGCGAGGATGAGTTCCAGGGCAGGAGGAAGGAGGTGAGGATGAGCTCCAGGGCAGGAGGAAGGAGGTGAGGATGAGTTCCAGGGCAGGAGGAAGGAGGTGAGGATGAGTTCCAGGGCAGGAGGAATGAAGCGAGGATGAGTTCCAGGGGAGGAGGAAGGAGGTGAGGATGAGTTCCAGGGCAGGAGGAAGGAGGTGAGGATGAGTTCCAGGGCAGGAGGAATGAAGCGAGGATGAGTTCCAGGGGAGGAGGAAGGAGGTGAGGATGAGTTCCAGGGCAGGAATGAAGCGAGGATGAGTTCCAGGGCAGGAGGAAGGAGGTGAGGATGAGTTCCAGGGGAGGAATGAAGCGAGGATGAGCTCCAGGGCAGGAGGAAGGCTCTCACCACTGTAAGAGGCCCAGTGCATGGGCGAGTAGCCGCTGTAGTCCACCACGGAGTCCAGGGGGTCGGTGGACAGCGCTGCCTGCAGCAGGGTCCGCAGCACCTCCAGGTGCCCGCACGCCGAGGCGAAGTGGATCGGGGTCCGGCCCTTGAAATCGCGGCACAGGACGAAGGCATCGTGGTCCAGCAGCGCGGCCAGGCAATCCTCACAGCCCGTCACGGCCTGCGCGGCACCGGGAGCAAGCACAGCTCAGGGCTCGGGGGCGTTGATGGGGTAAAATATTAAATATGCGTCTGTGTGCATATATATGTGTGTGTGTGTGTATGTGTGTATATATGTGTCTGTGTGCATATATATGTGTGTGTGTGTGTATATATAAAATATATGTGTGTGTGTGTATAAATATGTGTCTGTATGTATATATAAATATGTGTCTGTATGTATATATAAATATGTGTGTATATATAAATATATGTGTGTGTGCATATATATGTGTGTGTATATATATAAAAATATGTGTGTGTGTGTATATATATGTGTGTGTGTATATAAATATGTGTCTGTGTGCATATGTGTGTGTGTATATGTGTGTGTATATATATAAAAATATGTGTCTGTGTGTGTATAAATACGTGTCTGTGTGTATATATGTGTGTATATATAAATATGTGTCTGTGTATATATATGTGTCTGCGTGTATATAAATATGTGTCTGTGTATATATACAAAAATGTGTCTGTGTACATATATATGTGTGTGTGTATATATATAAATATATATGTGTGTATATATATAAAATGTGTCTGTGTGTATATATGTCTGTGTGTGTGTATATATATATGTGTCTGTATAGATGTGTGTATATATATAAAAATATGTGTCTGTGTATATATATGTGTATATATATGTAAATGTGTCTGTGTATATATATACACATATAAAAATATGTGTCTGTATATATGTGTGTATATATATATTAAAAATGTGCCTGTATATATATGTGTGTGTATATATATAAAATGTGTCTGTATATATATGTGTGTTTGTGTATATATATAAAAATATGTGTCTGTGTGTATATATGTGTCTGTGTATATATATATATAAAATATGTGTCTGTGTATATATATATGTCTGTGTATATATAAAAATGTGTCTACGTGTATATATATGTGTGTATATATATTTTAAAAATATGTGTCTGTGTATATATATGTGTGTATATATATAAATGTGACTGTGTGTATATATACACATATAAAAATGTGTCTCTATATATAAGTGTGTATATATATTTAAAAATGTGTCTGTGTATATATGTGCACACATATAAAAATATGTGTCTGTGTGTATATATATATTTTAAAATGTGTCTGTATATATATGTGTGTGTATACATATATTTAAAAGTGTCTGTGTATATATATACACACACATATACTCATATATATTTATATATAACATAATATCAAATAGATAAAAAATCACATTATATTATAGTACATAATATATATAATTATATATATAATTGTCATATATAACAACTATATATAATTGTTATATATAATTAGAAACATGATATAATGTACTACAATATACGATACTATAAAATAATATACTACATGATAATATAATGCAATGCAATATAATATAATGTAATTTAATATAATGTAATGTAATATAATATAATACAATATATTGTAGTGTAATGTAATGTAATGCAATATAATGTAATGTAATGTAATATAATCTAATATAATATAGTATAATATAATATAATTAATATGTTATATTGTATAACGCGTTGTCACTAGGAAATAATTTGATTTTTGACGGCGACGATGCGAATCGCAACATCCCTACGGAGGAGCCCGACTAAAAACGGAATAAAAGTCTTGGAAATGGAATAAAAAGTCTTGGAAATGGAATAAAAGTCTTGGAAATGGAATAAAAAGTCTTGGAAATGAAAGAAAAGTCTTGGAAATGGAATAAAAAGTCTTTGGAAATGGAATAAAAGTCTTGGAAATGGAATAAAAATTTTGGAAATGGAGTAAAAGTCTTGGAATAAAAGTCTTGGAAATGGAAAAAAAGTCATGGAAATGGAAAAAGTCTTGGAAAAAAAGTCACGGAAATGGAATAAAAGTCTTGGAAATGGAATAAAAAATTTGGAAATGGAATAGAAGTCTTGGAAATGGAAGAAAAGTCTGGGAATAAAAGTCTTGGAAATGGAATAAAAGTCTTGGAAATGGAATAAAAGTCTTGGAAATGAAAGAAAAGTCTTGGAATAAAAGTCTTGGAAATGGAGTAAAAGTCTCGGAAATGGAATAAAAATTTTGGAAATGGAATAAAAGTCTCGGAAATGGAATAAAAGTCTGGGAATAAAAGTCTTGGAAATGGAAAAAAAGTCATGGAAATGGAATAAACGTCTTGGAAATGGAATAAAAATTTTGGAAATGGAATAAAAATTTTGGAAATGGAATAGAAGTCTCGGAAATGGAAGAAAAGTCTTGGAAATGGAAGAAAAGTCTGGGAATAAAAGTCTCGGAAACGGAATAAAAAGTCTTGGAAACGGAATAGAAGTCATGGAAATGGAAAAAGTCTTGGGAAAAAAGTCATGGAAATGGAATAAAAAGTCTTCGGAAACGGAATAAAAATTTTGGAAATGGAATAGAAGTCTTGGAAATGGAAGAAAAGTCTCAGAAACGGAAGAAAAGTCTCGGAAATGGAATAGAAGTCTCAGAAATGGAAGTCTCGGAAATGGAAGAAAAGGTTTTGAAAGGCCTGTGGGTCGCGGCGCGGCCGGGCCGGAGCAGCGCGCTCCCGCTCACCCCTCGGTGCAGCGCCGTCCGGCCGCGCTTGTCGGCGGCGTCGGCCGTGGATCCCTTCTCCAGCAGGAGATGGACGCAGTCCACGTGGCCGTTCATGATGGCCAGCATCAGCGGGGTCCTGGGAGAAACGGCGCCGTGAGAGCCGGGAATGGCACGGGTCGGGAATTCCCTGTGCCCGGAGAGGAACTGGAGCCCCGGATCGGGAATTCCCTGTGCCCGGAGAGGAGCTGGGAACGGATCTGGATCGGGAATTCCCTGTGCCCGGAGAGGAACCGGGAACGGCCCCGGGTCGGGAATTCCCTGTGCCCGGAGAGGAACTGGGAATGGCCCCGGATCGGGAATTCCCTGTGCCCGGAGAGGAACTGGGAACGGCCCCGGATCGGGAATTCCCTGTGCCCGGAGAGGAACTGGGAACGGCCCCGGATCGGGAATTCCCTGTGCCCGGAGAGGAGCTGGGAACGGCCCCGGATCGGGAATTCCCTGTGCCCGGAGAGGAACTGGGAACGGCCCCGGATCGGGAATTCCCTGTGCCCGGAGAGGAGCTGGGAACGGCCCCGGATCGGGAATTCCCTGTGCCTGGAGAGGAACTGGGAACGGCCCCGGATCGGGAATTCCCTGTGCCCTGAGAGGAACTGGGAACGGCCCTGGATCGGGAATTCCCTGTGCCTGGAGAGGAACTGGGAACGGCCCCGGATCGGGAATTCCCTGTGCCCGGAGAGGAACTGGAATGGCCCCGGATCGGGAATTCCCTGTGCCCGGAGAGGAACCGGGAACGGCGCGGGTCGGGAATTCCCTGTGCCCGGAGAGGAACTGGGAACGGATCTGGATTGGGAATTCCCTGTGCCCGGAGAGGAACTGGGAACGGCCCCGGGTCGGGAATTCCCTGTGCCCGGAGAGGAACTGGGAACGGATCTGGATCGGGAATTCCCTGTGCCCTGAGAGGAGCTGGGAACGGCGCGGGTCGGGAATTCCCTGTGCCCGGAGAGGAACTGGAACGGCCCCGGATCGGGAATTCCCTGTGCCCGGAGAGGAACTGGGAACGGCCCCGGATCGGGAATTCCCTGTGCCCGGAGAGCAGCCGGGGAGGTTCTGGAGGTTCCGGGAGTTTTGGGCGCGGGCGGCAGAGGGAATTCCAGCTGGGTGGAATTCCTGTTCTGCTTCTGGGATGGTGGGAGTGGGGGTGAGGGGAAATCGGGAATGGGGGCAAGGAAAAATCAGGAATGGCAGTGAGGGAAAATCGGGAATGGAGGTGAGGGACACAAGAATGGAGGGACAATGGGGAATGGGGGTGAGGGGAAATTGGGAATGGGAGTAAGGGAAAATTGGGGAATTGTGGTGAGGAAAAATTGGGGATGGTGGTGAGGGAAAATTGGGAATGGGGGTGAGGGACAATCAGGAATGGGGGTGAGGGAAAATCGGGAGGGAAGGTGAGGGACAATGGGGAATGGAGGTAAGGGAAAATCAGGAATGGGGATGAGGGACACAAGAATGGAGGGACAATGGGGAACGGTGGTGAGGGAAAACTGGGAATGGAGGTGAGGGAAAATAGGGAATGAGGGTGAGGGACACAAGAATGGAGGGACAATCAGGAATGGTGGTGAGGGAAAATCAGGAATGGTGGTGAGGGAAAATCAGGAATGGAGGTGAGGAACACAAGAACGGAGGGACAATGGGGAATGGTGGTGAGGGAAAATCAGGAATGGGGGTGAGGGAAAATTGGGAATAATGGTGAGGGAAAATAGGGAATGAGGGTGAGGGACAATGGGGAATGGAGGTGAGGGAAAATCAGGAATGGGGATGAGGGACACAAGAATGGAGGGACAATGGGGAACGGTGGTGAGGGACAATGGGGAATGGTGGTGAGGGACAATCGGGAACGGGGGCAAGGAAGAGTCAGGAATGGCAGCGACCCCGCTGGGTTAAGACACTCCAGCAGGAAGAAACGCAACGTTCCCGCGCCGAGCACGCGGGATGAGCCGAGCGCGACTCCCGCTCCCACCTCCCCGCACCCTCAGGAAGGAGGAGGAAGAGCTGGGAACGCTGAGCAGAACCTTTGGGGTCTTTTAGATCATTCCCCCTCTCACTATTTTATAAACCCTAATTAATGAGTGAACCCTAAATGAACCCGAACGAATCCGACTCCTCCCGGCCCGTTGTGCCCGCGCCGGGGTCTCTGGTGGCACCCGCGGGTGGCACTCAGCACTCACTGGCCGTGGATGTCCATGACGTCGGTGATGTCCGCCCGCTCGCCGCTGTCGATCAGCAGGTGCAGGGAATCCGTGTTCCCGTTGGCAGCTGGGCACGGGCACGGGGAGAGGGATCGGGGAATGGGATCGGGGAATGGGGTGGGGAAATGGGATCGGGGAATGGGGTGGGGGAATGGGATCGGGGAATGGGGTGGGGAAATGGGATCGGGGAATGGGGTGGGGAAATGGGATCGGGGAATGGGATGGGGAAATGGGATGGGGGAAAGAGGGGTCGGAGAAATGGGGTGGGGAAATGGGATGGGGGAAATGGGGTCAGGGAAAGAGGGGTCGGAGAAATGGGATGGGGGAAATGGGATCGGGGAATGGGATGGGGGAAATGAGGTGGGGAAATGGGATCGGGGAATGGGATGGGGGAAATGGGGTGGGGAAATGGGATCGGGGAAAGAGGGATCGGGGAAATGGGGTCAGGGAAAATGGGATGGGGGAAATGGGATGAGGGAAAAAGGGATGAGGCAAAGAAGGATGAGGAAAAAAGATGAGGAAAACAGGGATGAGGAAATGAGGGACAAGGAAAAGAGACGAGAAATACAATGATAAGGAAAAAGGGGATGAAGAAAAGAGAGAGAAGGAAAAAAGGGATGAGGAAGAGAGGGATGAGGCAAAGAGGAAAAAGGAAAAGAGAGATGAGGAAAAGAGGGAGAAAGAAAACAGGGATGAGGCAGAGAGAGATGAGGAAAAGAGGGAGAAGGAGACAAGGGATGAGGAAGAGAAAGATGAGGAAAAAATAGATGAAGAAAAGGGACGAGGAAAAGAGGGAGAAGGAAAACAGGGATGAGGAAAAGAGGGGTGAGGAAAGGAGAGATGAGGAAACAAGGGATGAGGAAACAAGGGATGAGGAAGAGAAGGATGAAGCAAAGAGGAAAAAGGAAAAGAGAGATGAGGATAAGAGGGAGAAGGAGACAAGGGATGAGGAAGAGAAAGATGAGGAAAAGAGGGGTGAGGAAAGGAGGGGTGAGGAAGAGAAGGATGAGGAAAAAATAGATGAAGAAAAGGAATGAGGAAAAGAGGGATGAGGAAAACAAGGGATGAGGAAGAGTAGGATGAGCAAAAACAGATGACGCAAAGGGACGAGGAAAAGAGCGACGAGGAAAAAGGCAGATAACAAAACCAGAAACGAGGGGCACGAGGAAAAAGAACAACAAAAACCCGGCGATGAGGAACAAACACCCCAAACCCCACAAAACGACAACAACAAACCTCCCTGATCCCCATTTCCCGGCGCCCCGGGCTCACCCGCGGCGTGCAGCGGCGTCCACTTCCTCTTCCTCTCCTTGAGCAGGGCGGAGGCGCCGTGGCTGGTGAGCACCTGCACGCACTCGCTGGAGCCGCGCTCCGTGGCCAGGTAGAGCGCGGTGCGGCCCCGGTGGTCCCGCACGTCCAGGTTCACCAGCGTCTCGGCCAGCGCCTTCAGCGCTTCACAGTGACCGTTGTAGGCCTGCGGGGGCGGGAGGGACACGGGCGGCTTGGGAGGGTGGGTGGGGCACCCAAAGGGTCCATCAGGCACCCAAAGGTTCCATGGGGCACCCAAAGGGTCTGTGGGGCACCCAAAGTGACCCTTCAGGAACCTAGAGTGTCCATCACGGACTCAAAGTGTCCCTCAGGTGCTCAAAGTGTCCATCAGGCACCCAAAGGGTCCATGGGGCACCCAAAGGGTCCATCGGGCACCCAAAGGGTCCATGGGGCACCCAAAGGGTCTGTGGGGCACTCCAAGTGTCCATGGGGCACTCAAAGGGTCCATTGGGCTCCCAAAGTGTCCATCAGGGACTCAAAGGGTCCATGGGGCACCCAAAGGGTCCATCGGGCACCCAAAGGGTCCATGGGGCACCCAAAGGGTCTGTGGGGCACTCGAAGTGTCCATGGGGCACTCAAAGGGTCCATTGGGCTCCCAAAGGGTCCATCAGGGACTCAAAGGGTCCGTGGGGCACCCAAAGGGTCCATGGGGCACCCAAAGTGACCCTTCAGGAACCTAGAGTGTCCATCAGGGACTCAAAGTGTCCATGGGGCGCCCAAAGTGTCCGTGGGGCACCCAAAGGGTCTGTGGGGCACCCAAAGGGTTCGTGGGGCACCCAAAGGGTCCGTGGGGCACCCAAAGGGTACATGGGGCACCCAAAGGGTCCATGGGGCACCCAAAGTGACCCTTCAGGAACCTAGAGTGTCCATTGGGCTCCCAAAGTGTCCACCAGGGACCCAAAGTGTTCCTCAGGCACCCAAAAATGTCCTCCAGGCAGAAATGTCCCTCCCAGAAATGTCTCCCCCAGAAAACCCTTCCACCCTTCAGGACACCCTGAGAACCCTTCCAGGACCTGCAGGAGCCCAGAACATTCTGGAAACCCTTCCAAAACCCTCCCAGGACACCCTGAGAACCCTTCCAGGACCCAGAACATTCTAGAAACCCTCCCAGGACCCTTCCAGGACCCAGAACATTCTGGAAACCCTCCCAGGACCCTCTCAGGACACCCTGAGAACCCTTCCAGGACCCAGAACATTCTGGAAACCCTCCCAGGACCCTCCCAAGAGACTTTTAGAACCCTTCCAGGACGCAGAACATTCCGGAACCCTCCCAGGACCCTTCCAGGACACCCTGAGAACCCTTCCAGGACCTGCAGGAGCTCAGAACATTCTGGAAACCCTTCCAAAACCCAGAACATTCTGGAAACCCTCCCAAGACCCTCCCAAGAGACTTTTAGAACCCTTCCAGGACGCAGAACATTCCGGAACCCTCCCAGGACCCTTCCAGGACACTTTTAGAACCCTTCCAGGACCCAGAACATTCTAGAAACCCTCACAGGACCCTTCCAGGACCCAGAACATTCTGGAAACCCTCCCAGGACCCTTCCAGGACACCCTGAGAACCCTTCCAGGACCTGCAGGAGCTCAGAACATTCTGGAAACCCTTCCAAAACCCTTCCAAAACCCAGAACATTCTGGAAACCCTTCCAGGACCCTTCCAGGACCCTCCCAAGACACTTTTAGAACCCTTCCAGGATGCAGAACATTCTGGAAACCCTTCCAAATCCCTTCCAAAACCCAGAACATTCGGGAAACCCTTCCAGGACCCTTCCAGGACACCCTGAGAACCCTTCCAGGACGCAGAACATTCCGGAACCCTCCCAGGGCCCGCAGGCACTCACAGCTAAGTGCAAAGGGCTGACTGGGACGGTGCTTTCCACATCCTCCAGGCAGTTAAAGGACATTTCCAGGAGCTGCAAAGGGAAAAAAAGCACAAATCTGGGAACAATCCCGGGAAAAATTCCCCATCCCCCCCAAAAAAAGCCAAAATTTTGGGGGGTGGGACATTCCCTAAGGGGGCTGGGGGTGCTGCTGTCCCAGAAATCCCAATTCTTCCTGGCTCGTCTTCCCCTCTTTGCTCTGATTGAGGTTTTTTAGTTCAGATTTGCTCTCCAGGTCAGGTTTTTCCTCTTTTCCTGAGGGATTTTTCCTCTTTTCCCGTGTTTTTTTTTCTCTCTTTCCCTGGTTGGGGATTTTTATTCTTTCCAGTTGGGATTTTCCCTGTTTCCTTGGGTGGATTTTCTCTGTTTTCCCTCAGGTTTTCCCTCTTTTCCTGAGGGATTTTCCTCTTTTTCCTTTTTTTTTTCTCTCTTTCCCTGGTGGATTTCCCACTTTCCTTGGTTGGGGATTTTTCTTCTTTCCTGTTGGGATTTTCCCTGTTTCCTTGGGTGGATTTTCTCTTTTTTCCTGGTGGATTTTCTCTCTTTTCCTGGTGGATTTTCCCAATTTATTGGGGCAGATTTTCCCTGTTTTCTTGGGGGGATTTTCCCTCTCTTCCTGGTGGATATTCCCTATTTCCTGCGATGGATTTTCCCTGTTTTCTTGGAGGAATTTCCCCCTCATTCCCAGGTGGATTTTCCCTCATTCCCAGCAGGATTTTCCCCTTTTCCTGGATGAATTTCCCCTCATTCCCAGCTGGATTTTCCCTCATTTCCTGGACGGATTTTCCCCTTTCCTGGATGAATTTCCCCTCATTCCCAGCTGGATTTTCCCCTTTTCCTGGATGAATTTTTCCCTTTTATGGATGGATTTCCCCCTTTATCTGGATGAATTTCCCCTCATTCCCAGCTGGATTTCCCCCTTTTCTTGGATGGATTTTCCCCTTTTCCTGGATGAATTTTTCCCCTTTTCCTGGATGAATTTCCCCTCATTCCCAGGTAGATTTTCCCTTATTCCTGGATGATTTTCCCTTCATTCCCAGCTGGATTTTCCCTTTTTCCAGTTGGATTTTCCCCTTTTCCGGATGGATTTTTCCCCTTTTCCTGAATGGATTTCCCCTCATTCCCAGCTGAATTTCCCTTCATTCCCAGCTGGATTTTCCCCTTTTCCTGGCTGAATTTCCCCTCATTCCCAGGTAGATTTTCCCCCTTTTCCTGGATGAATTTTTCCCTTTTACGGATGAATTTCCCCTCATTCCCAGGTGGATTTTCCCCATTTCCCAGTTGGATTTTTCCCCTTTTCCTGCACGGATTTTCCCTCACTCCTGGATGAATTTCCCCTCATTCCCAGCTGGATTTTCCCCTTTTCCAGGTGGATTTTCCCCTTTTCCTGGAGGAATTTCCCCTTATTCCCAGCTGGATTTCCCCTCATTCCCAGGTAGATTTTCCCCCTTTCCTGGATGGATTTCCCCTCATTCCCAGCTGAATTTCCCCTCATTCCCAGCTGGATTTTCCCTTATTCCTGGATGAATTTTTCCCCCTTTCCAGGATGGATTTTCCCCTTTTCCTGGATGGATTTCCCCCTTTATCTGGGCAGATTTTCCCCTTTTCCTGGCGGATTTTCCCCTCATTCCCAGCTGGATTCTCCCCTTTTCCTGGATGAATTTTTCCCCCTTTCCTGGATGAATTTTTCCATTTTCCTGGATGAATTTCCCCTCATTCCCAGCTGGATTTCCCCCTTTTCTTGGATGGATTTTCCCCTTTTCTTGGATGAATTTTTCCCTTTTCCTGGACAAATTTCCCCTCACTCCCAGGTGGATTTTCCCTTATTCTCGGATGGATTTCCCCCTTTATCTGGGCAGATTTTCCCCTCATTCCCAGGTGGATTTTCCCTCATTCCCAGCTGGATTTCCCCCTTTTCCTGGTGGATTTTCCCCCTTTTCCTGGTGGATTTTCCCCCTTTCCCAGGGGTCTCTGACCAGCTCGAGGTTCTGCCGGTTGCCGTAGGCGGCCGCGTAGTGGACGGCGGTGTAGCCCTGCTTGTCCCGCAGAGAGGGGTCAGCACCGTTGTCCAGCAGGAATTCCAGACAGCTGGAACGGGGGAAAAAAGGGGATGGAAAAGGGAAAAAAAAAACAACAGGAAAATCCCAGCAGGCGCTGGGATCTCGCAGGAAGGGAAGGGGAAGGTTTGGCTCGGAAGGGCAGCGGAGGTTTGCTCTCCCTGAGGGTTTGGAGAGAGGAATTCCCAGGAAAATCCCAGCAAAATCCCAGGAAAATCCCAGCAAACTCACAGTAAAATCCCAGCAAAATTCCCAGCAAATTCCCATTAAATTCCCAGTCCATCCCCAGTCCGTCCCAGTCCGTCCCAGTCCGTCCCAGTCCGTCCCAGTCCATTCCCAGTCCATCCCAGTCCATTCCCAGTCCGTCCCAGTCCATTCCCAGTCCATCCCAGTCCGTCCCAGTCCATTCCCAGTCCGTCCCAGTCCATTCCCAGTCCATCCCAGTCTGTCCCAGTCCATCCCAGTCCATCCCAGTCCGTCCCAGTCCATCCCAGTCCGTTCCCAGTCCATCCCAGTCCGTTCCCAGCACTCACAAAAACGCCTCCTTCAGCCTGGACTCCTTCAGGGGCTCCTCATCGCTGCTTCCCGAGTGAGGCTCTGCCCTGGAACGTCACCGGTGTCACCTCGGGCAGGTGACAGCGCCCACGGGGAAACCGCCAGTGCCACCCCGGGTTGGTGACAGCACCCACGGGGACACCCCCAGTGCCAGCAGTGCCACCCTGGGTTGGTGACAGCGCCCATGGGGACACCGCCAGTGCCAGCAGTGCCACCCCGGGTTGGTGACAGCGCCCATGGGGACACCGCCAGTGCCACCTCGGGTTGGTGACAGCGACCATGGGGACACCCCCAGTGCCAGCAGTGCCACCCCGGGATGGTGACAGCGCCCACGGGGACACCCCCAGTGCCACCTCAGGTTGGTGACAGTCCCTGGTGTCCCCGCTGTCCCCCCGCTGTCCCCCCACGTCCCCAGTGTCCTGTGTCCCCGCACTGTCCCAGTGTTCCCCTGCTGTTGCTGTTCCCATTGTCCCCCTGGTGTCTCCAGTGTCCCCCCGCTGTCCTTTCGCTGTCCCTGCTGTCCTCACTGTGTCCCCGGTGTCCCAGTGTCCTCACTCTCCCCACTATCCCAGTGTCCCTGCTGTCCTCACAGTGTCCCCCCGTGTCCCCCCACTGTCCCCTGGCATCCCTGCTGTCCCAGTGTCCTTGGTATCCCCGCTGTCCCCATGTCCTCAGTGTCCCCACGGTGTCCCTGCTGTCCCTGGTGTCCCCAGTGTCCTTGGTGTCCCCGCTGTCCCCTCTCTGGCCCCACTGTCCGCACAGTGTCCCCTGTGTGTCCCCTGTGTGTCCCCGTGTCCCTGTGTCCCCTGTGTGTCCCCATGTCCCCCGTGTGTCCCCGTGTCCCCACAGTGTCCCCGTGTCCCCCCCGTGTGTCCCCACCTGCGGTAGGTGTCAGAGGCAGCAGCGTAGTGCAGCGCTGTGCAGCCTTTGCCGTGGGGCTCGTTGGCGCTGTCCCCATGTCCCCATTGTCCCCTGTGTGTCCCCATGTCCCCGTGTCCCCATGTCCCCCCCGTGTCCCCACCTGCGGTAGGTGTCAGAGGCAGCAGCGTAGTGCAGCGCCGTGCAGCCTTTGCCGTCGGGCTCGTTGGCGCTGGCCCCGGCTGTCACCAGCGTCACCGTGCACTGGTAGCTGCCGTTGGCCGCCGCGTAGTGCAGGGGGGTCCTGGGGACACCGAGGGGACAAACGGGGCCTGAGGAACCCGCCCGTGACGGGGGGACACCCCGGGGACCTGCCAGGACCCTCCTGGGCACCCCGGGGACCTGCCAGGACCTGAGGGAGCCCAGGACCAGCCCTGGAAACCCTTCCAGGACACTTTGGGAACTCTTCTGGGACCCAGCTGGAGCTCAAAGCACCCCAGGATCCCTTCCAGGATCCATAGAGAGCTCAGAGCACCTCAGGAACCCTTCCAGGACCCTCCCAGGACATCTTGGGAATGCTTCCAGGATCCACCAGGAGCTCAAAGCACCCCAGGAACCCTTTCAGGATCCAGCTGGAGCTCAGAAAGTTCTGGAAACCCTCCCAGGTCACCCTGGGATCCCTTTCAGGACCCATCAGGAGCTCAGAACATTCTGGAAACCCTTCCAGGACACCCTGGGATCCCTTCCAGGACCCACCAGAAGCTTAGAACATTCTGGAAACCCTCCCAGGACCCTTTGGGATCCCTTCCAGGACCCAGACCAGGACCAGAAGCTTAGAACATTCCGGAAACCCTTCCAGGACACCCTGGGATCCCTTCCAGGCCCTGCAGGAGCTCAGAACATTCCGGAACCCTCCCAGGACACCCTGAGATCCCTTCCAGGACCCATCAGAGCTCAGAACATTCCGGAAACCCTTCCAGGACCCTTTGGAATCCCTTCCAGGACCCAGCTGGGTGTCCCAGGCAGGACCTGACGATCCCAGGGGGTTTTTTTTGGATTTTGGAAGGTCCAGCCCCGCTCACCTCCCGAATTTATCCCTCCTCCTCAGGTCAGCGCCGCTGCTCAACAGCAAATTCAGACATTCCACGTTCTGCAGGGGGAGAGGAGCCGGGAACACAAAAACGTCACCTCAGGTACCCAAAATGTACCCAGGTACCCAAAAACGTCACCTCAGGTACCCAAAATGTCACCTCAGGCACCCAAAGTGTCACCTCAGGTACCCAAAATGTACCCAGGTACCCAAAAACGTCACCTCAGGTACCAAAATTTCACCTCAGGTACCCAAAATGTACCCAGGTACCCAAAAATGTCACCTCAGGCACCCAAAGTGTCACCTCAGGTACCCAAAAACGTCACCTCAGGTACCCAAAAATGTCACCTCAGGTACCCAAAATGTCACCTCAGGTACCCAAAATGTCACCTCAGGTACGCAAAGTGTCACTTCAGGTACCCAAAAATGTCACCCCAGGTACCCAAAATGTCACCTCAGGCACCCAAAGTGTCACCTCAGGCACCCAAAGTGTCACCTCAGGTACCCAAAATGTCACCTCAGGTACCCAAAATGTCACCTCAGGCACCCAAAGTGTCACCTCAGGTACCCAAAATGTCACCTCAGGTACCCAAAATGTCACCTCAGGCACCCAAAGTGTCACCTCAGGTACCCAAAAATGTCACCTCAGGTACCCAAAGTGTCACCTCAGGTACCCAAAATGTCACCTCAGGTACCCAGAATGTACCCAGGTACCCAAAATGTCCACCTCAGGCACCCAAAAATGTCACCTCAGGTACCCAAAATGTCACCTCAGGTACCCAAAAACGTCACCTCAGGTACCCAAAATGTACCCAGGTACCCAAAATGTCACCTCAGGTACCCAAAAACGTCCCTCAGGCACCCGAAATGCCCCCCAGGAACCCTTCCAGGACCTTCCCATCTTCCCATCCCTGCTCCCAGCAGGTGGCTGCCCCTCGCTCAGAGCCACGAGCAGCAGTGTCCCCATGTCCCCAGCTGTCACCAGGAAGCTCCCAGGTATCCCAGGATGTTCCCAGGTGTGTCCAGGATGTCCCAGGATGCCCCCAGGTGTCCCCAGGATGTCCCCAGGTGTCCCCAGTTGTTTCCCCAGGTGTCCCCAGCTGTCCCCAGGATGTCCCCAGGTGTGTCCCCATGTCCCCAGCTGTCCCCAGGATGTCCCCAGGTGTGTCCAGGATGTCCCTGGATGTCCCCAGCTGTCCCCAGGTGTCCCCAGCTGTCCCCAGGTGTGTTCCCATGTCCCCAGCTGTCCCCAGGTGTCCCCAGCTGTCCCCCCTGTCCCCAGCTGTCCCCCCCCGTCCCCAGGTATCCCCAGTGTCCCCAGGTGTCCCCAGTTGTCTCCCCAGGATGTCCCCAGGTGTGTTCCCATGTCCCCAGCTGTCCCCAGGATGTCCCCATGACGTCCCCAGGATGTCCCCCCCTGTCCCCAGGTGTCCCAGGTGTGTCCCCATGTCCCACAGCTGTCCCCCAGCTGTCCCCCCCTGTCCCCAGGCGTCCCCAGGATGTCCCCAGGTGTCCCCGTACCCCCGGAGGCGGCGGCGTGCAGACACGTCCTGCCCAGGCTGTCGGGGGTGTTGATGTCGAAGCCGGCGGAGAGCACGTGCTCATTGCTGAGCGAGGACACGATGCTGTACAACTGACCTGGGACACAGAAATGAGAGATTTGGGGGTTTTGTGGGTTTTTGTGGGGTTTTTGTGGGGTTTTGTCACGTGTCAGAGAGGACACGATGCTGTACAACTGACCTGGGACAGAGATTTGGGGTTTTTGTGGGGTTTTTGTGGGGTTTTTGTGGGGTTTGTCACGTGTCAGAGAGGACACGATGCTGTACAACTGACCTGGGACAGAGATTTGGGGTTTTTGTGGGGTTTTTTATGGGGTTTTTTGTCATGTGTCAGAGAGGACACGATGCTGTACAACTGACCTGGGGGCACAGAGATCAGAGATTTGGGGTTTTTGTGGGTTTGTCATGTGTCAGAGAGGACACGATGCTGTACAACTGACCTGGGGCAGAGATTTGGGGTTTTTGTGGGGTTTTTGTGGGTTTTTTGTGGGGTTTGTCACGTGTCAGAGAGGACACGATGCTGTACAACTGACCTGGGGTCACAGAGATCACAGATTTGGGTTTTTGTGGGGTTTTTGTGGGGTTTTTGTGGGGTTTTTGTGGGGTTTGTCACATGTCAGAGAAGACACGATGCTGTACAACTGACCTGGACAGAGATTTAGGGTTTTTATGGGGTTTGTCATGTGCCAGAGAGGACACGACGCTGTA
>JBBAXF010000291.1:0-22790 GCA_037837765.1 Delichon dasypus | reverse complement strand
AATGAGCACGCCGTATGCAAATGAGCACCGCCGTATGCAAATGAGCCCCCCCCACCCCACCCGTATGCAAATCGAGTGCCATCACCCGCGGGTTAATTGTGCCAATTAATTAATTGAGACTGATTAAGACGCGCTCCCCCCACCCCGACACGTTAACGAACGTGCGAATGAACACGCGAACGAACACGCGAACGAACACGCGAACGAACATGTGAATGAACACGTGAATGAACACGCAAATGAACACGCGAATGAACATGCAAATGAACATGCAAATGAACATGCAAACGAGCCTGGCGTCCTTGCTGTGGGCGGGGCCGGGGTATGCAAATGAGATGGTAATGAGGGGCGGGGAAGGAGGCGGGTGACGTCATCGGGGAGCGATTCCGGGATTGGCCGGGAGGGGGGTTGATGACGTCATTGGTGGGTTGATGACGTCATCAGGGAGGGGTTGATGATGTCAGTGGGGTTGATGACGTCATTGGGATGGGCTTGATGATGTCATCACGGATGGGGTTGATGACGTCGATGGGGTTGATGATGTCATTGGGGAGGGTTGATGATGTCATCATTGAGGGGTTGATGGCGTCATTGGGTTGATGATGTCATCGGGGCAGGGTTGATGACGTCATCATGGAGGGGTTGATGACGTCACCAGGGAGGATTGGTGACGTCATCGGGGAGGGGTTGATGACATCATCATGGAGGGGTTGATGGCGTCATTGCGTTGATGATGTCATCGGGGCGAGGTTGATGACGTCATCGGGGAGGTATTGATGACGTCAGTGGGTTTGATGATGTCATTGGGATGGGCTTGATGATGTCATAACGGAGAGGTTGATGACGTCAGTGGGGTTGATGACGTCATCAGGGAGGGGTTGATTACGTCATTGGGGTTGATGATGTCATCATGGAGGGGTGATGATGTCATTGGGTTGATGATGTCATCAGGGAGGGTTGATGACATCATCGGGGTGGGATGGGGAATTTTGGGGCCGAATTCCCAAATTTTGGGGGTTTTGGGGGTCAAATTTTGGGGCAGAATTCCCAAATTTCGTTTTTTTTTCGGGATCAATTTTGGGGCGGAATTCCCAAATTTTGGGGGTCAAATTTTGGGGCGGAATTCGCAAGTTTTGGGGGTTTTGGGGCGGAACTCCCAAATTTTGGGGTCGAATTCCCCAATTTCGGTTTTTCGGGATCAATTTTGGGGGTGAATTCTGAAACTTTGGGGGGTTTTTGGGGTCAAATTTTGGGTCTGAATTCCCAAATTTTGGGGCCAATTTCCCCATTTTGGGGGCTCAAACCCACATTTTTGCAGTTTGGAGTCGAATTTTGGGGCTCTTGGGGCTGAAGTCCCAAATTTTGGGCGTTTGGGGTCAAATTTTGGGGGTTTGGGTCAAATTTGGAGCCGAAATCTAAAAATTTGGGTCTGAATTCCCAGATTTTTTGGTCTAAATTCCCGAATTTTAGGTCTGAATTCCCAATTTTTGGGTCCGAATTCCTGAATTTTTGGCTCTGTTCCCGAATTTTGGGTCCAAATTCCCGAATTTTTTGGGTCCAAATTCCTGAATTTTGGGTCCAAATTCCCGAATTTTGGGGTCCAAGACCCGAATTTGGCTCTGAATTCCCAAATTTTTGGCTCATTTCCCGAGTTTTTGGGTGCAAATTCCCAAATTTTGGGTCCAAATTCCCGAATTTTTGGGTCCAAATTCCCGAATTTTGGGGTCCAGGACCCGAATTTGGGTCCAAATTCCCGATTTTTTTTGGCTCAACTCCCAAATTTTGGCTCCAAATTCCCAAATTTTTTGGTCCGAATTCCCGAATTTTTGGGTCCAAATTCCCGAATTTTGGGGTCCAGGACCCAAATTTGACTCAGAATTCCCAAATTTTTGGTCCGAATTCCTGAATTTTTGGCTCCGTTCCCAAATTTTGGGTCCAAAATCCCAATTTTTTTGGCTCAATTCCCAATTTTGGGTCCAAATTCCCAAATTTTGGGGTCCAGGACCCGAATTTGGCTCTGAATTCCCAAATTTTTTGGCTCAATTCCCAAGTTTTGGGTCTGAATTCCTGAATTTTGGGGTCCAGGACCCGAATTTGGGTCCGAATTCCCGAATTTTGGGGTCCAGGACGCGAATTTGGGTCCGAATTCCCAATTTTTTTTGCTCCATTCCCGGATTTTAGGTCCAAATTCCCTTTTTATTTGTCTCAATTCCCGATTTTTGGGCCCAAATTCCCCAATTTTTTGCCCAAATTCCCAAATTTTGGGTCCGAATTCCCAAATTTTGGATCCAAATTCCCAAATTTTGCCCAAATTCCCCCATTTTTGGCCCAAATTCCCAATTTTTGGGTCCGAATTCCAAATTTTGGGTCCCAATTCCCAGTTTTTGCCCAAATTCCCCCATTTTTGGCCCAAATTCCCAATTTTTGGGTCCGAATTCCCAAATTTTGGGTCCCAATTCCCAGTTTTTTGCCCAAATTCCCCCATTTTTGGCCCAAATTCCCAATTTTTTGCCCGAATTCCCAAATTTTGGGTCCCAATTCCCAAATTTTGCCCAAATCCCCCCATTTTTGGCCCAAATTCCCGATTTTTCCTCCTGAATTTCCCCGAGCTCCATTCCCGATTTTCCCCGAGCTCCATCCCGGAACTTCCCGATCGCCCCCGGCGCCCTTTGATGACGTCACCGCCTCCCCGGGCGCTTTTTTGACCCGGATTTTTTCCGGGGCGCCCCGATGACGTCATCAAACCGGTTTTTTGGGAATTTTTTAATTGGTTGTTTTTATTTTCCCCAGCTCGACCTAAATTCGGGGTTTTTAATTAAAAGCCGCCAAGTTTTAATTAAAGGGATTTTAATTAGGGGGGGTTCGGGGAGATGCTGATGACGTCACAGGGGTGGGGGTGGTGATGACGTCATAAACCGCGACCACGCCCCCCCCCCAAATCCCAGCGGAGCCGCGGAGGAATTTGGGGTGAAACTCGTCGGGATCAGGCGAGAAAGGGGGAAAAAAATGGGAAATTTGGGGAATTTTGGGGAAAATTTGGGGAAAATTTGGGGGTTTTGGAGGGGGGGGGAGGGGGAGGGGGGAAATTTGGGGATTTTTGGGGGGGATTTTGGGGGAAGTTTGGGATTTTGGGGGAATTTTGGGGATTTTTGGGGGATTTTGGGGATTTGGGGGGATTTTGGGGGGAATTTTGGGAGTTTTGGGGAAATTTTGGGGGTTTGGGGGGAAATTTGGGGATTTTTGGGGGGATTTTGGAGATTTGGGGGAATTTGGGGGGAAATTTTGGGATTTTGAGGGGATTTTGGGGATTTTTGGGGAGATTTTGGGGGGAATTTGGGGGATTTTGGGGGGAATTTTGGTATTTTGGCGGGGTTTTGGAGATTTTTGGGGATTTTGGGAGGATTTTGGAGATTTTGGGGATTTTTAGGAATTTGGGGGGTAATTTTGGGGGATTTGGGGGATTTTTGGGTGGGAATTTTTGGTGATTTTGGGGGAATTTGGGGATTTTGGGAGGATTTTGGAGATTTTGGGGATTTTTAGGAATTTGGGGGGTAATTTTGGGGGATTTGGGGGATTTTTGGGTGGGAATTTTGGTGATTTTGGGGGAATTTTGGGATTTTGGGGGGATTTTGGGATTTTGGGGGATTTTGGGGGATTTTGGGATTTGGGGGGGATTTTGGGGGATTTGGGGGGGATTTTGGGGGGAATTTTGGGAGTTTTGGGGAAATTTTGGGGGTTTGGGGGGAAATTTGGGGATTTTTGGGGGGATTTTGGAGATTTGGGGGGGATTCTGGGGGAAGTTTGGGATTTTGGGGGGAATTTGGGGAATTTTGGGGATTTGGGGGGATTTGGGGGGATTTTGGGGGGAATTTGGGGAGTTTTGGGGAAATTTTGGAGATTTGGGGAATTTGGGGGGAAATTTTGGGATTTTGAGGGGATTTGGGGGATTTTTGGGGGAATTTGGGGGATTTTGGGGAGGAATTTTGGTATTTTGGGGGATTTTGGAGATTTTGGGGGATTTTGGGGAATTTTGGGATTTTGGGGGGAATTTCGGAGATTTTTGCAGGGATTTTGAGGATTTTTGGGGAATTTTGGGCGAATTTTGGGGATTTGGGGGGATTTTTTTTGAATTTTGGGGATTTTTAGGAATTTGGGGGGGATTTAGAGGATTTTTGGGGAATTTTGGGGGGTTTTGGGGGAGTTTTGGGGGAATTCTAGTATTTCGGGGGGGGTTTTGCAGATTTCTGGGCGAATTTTGGGAGGTTGGGGGGGGATTTTGGGATTTGGGGGGAATTTTGAGGATTTGGGGTGTTTGGGGGAAATTTTGGGGGATTTTTTTAAAACATTTTTTGCCCAATTTCACCATTTTTAAAACATTTTTTGCCCAATTTCGCCATTTTTAACCTTTTTTTTGCCCAATTTTGCCGTTTTTTAACTTTTTTTTGCCCCATTTTGCTGGTTTTTAATGGGTTTTTTTGCCCGATTTCGCCATTTTTTTAATGGGGTTTTTGCCCAATTTCGCAGTTTTTTAACGTTATTTTCCCCGATTTCGCCCGTTTTCGCCCCGTTTTTCCAGAAGGTTCCATGGGGCGCCTCTGCCGCTGCTGCCGCCGCCGCCGCGGCCACAAAGGTCACAAAGGTCACAGAGGTCACGCCAAAGGTCACAAAGGTCACAAAGGTCACGCCAAAGGTCACCGGCACCTCCGGCCCTGCTCCCCTCCCCCAGCCCAGGTAGGTCCCAAAAATTCCCGGGTTTTAACCCAAAAATTCCAATTTTTGACCTCAAAATTTCATTTTTTTTCAAGCCTCAAAATTCCCTTTTTAAACCCCAAAATTCCCTTTTTCAAACCCAAAAAATTCCCATTTTTAACAAATTTTTTTTCCCTTTTTAAACCCAAAATTCCCATTTAAAACCATTTTTTTCCCCATTTTTAAACCCCAAAATTCCCTTTTTTAAACCCAAAAATTTGAGGAGTTTTATCCCAAAAATCTCCTTTTTTTAAACCCCAAAATTCCCTTTTTTAAACCCAAAAATTCCCATTTTTAACCAAAATTTTTCCCATTTTTAAACCCCAAAATTCCCTTTTTTAAACCCAAAAATTTGGGAGTTTTATCCCAAAAAATCTCCCTTTTTTTAACCCAAATTTTCCCGGTTTTTAATGCAAAAATTTCGAATTTTTAACCTCAAAATTTCCCATTTTTAACCCCAAATCCCCAGTTTTTAACCCCAAATTTTTCCCGGTTTTAACCCAAATTTTCCCATTTTTAATCCAAAATTTTCCCCCTTTTAAATCCCCAAAATCCGCATTTTTCACCCCAAAAATCCCAATTTTTAACCCCAAATTTCCCCATTTTTAACCCCAAAATTCCCCTTTCCCCCCAAAAAAAATCCCCATTTTTTAACCCCCAAAATCCCAATTTTTAACCCAAAAATCCCAAATTTTAACCCCAATTTTTTCCCATTTTTAACCCAAATTTCCCCATTTTTAACCCCCAAATTCCCAATTTTTCACCCCCCAAAAATCCCAAATTTTCACTCCAAATTTTCCCATTTTAACCCAAATTTTCCCGTTTTTAACCCAAATTTTTCCCCTTTTTTTAACCCCAAAATCCCAAATTTTAACCCCAGATTTTCCCATTTTTCACCCCAAATTTCCCCCTTTTTTTAACCCCATTTTTTCCTGTTTATAACCCAATTTTTTCCCCATTTCTAACCCCAAAAATCCCAATTTTTAACCCCAAATTTTCCCATTTTAACCCAATTTTTTCCCCTTTTTAAACCCCAAAATCCCAATTTTTAACACATTTTTTCCCCATTTTTTTAACCCAAAAATCCCAAATTTTCACCCCAATTTTCCCCATTTTTACCCCAAATTTTCCCATTTTTAACCCAAATTTTTCCCATTTTTAACCCAAATTTTCCCCATTTCTAACCCCCAAAATCCCCATTTTTCACCCCCCAAAAATCCCAAATTTTCACTCCAAATTTTCCCATTTTTAGCCCCAATTTTTTCCCATTTTAACCCAAATTTTCCCCTTTTTTAACCCCAAAATCTCCATTTTTAACCCCAAATTTTCCCGTTTTTAACCCAAATTTTCCCCCATTTTTCACCCAAAAAAATCCCAAATTTTCACCCCAAATTTTCCCATTTTCACCCCAATTTCCCCCCTTTTTTTAACCCCAAAATCCCAATTTTTAACCCAAAATTTTTCCCATTTTTAACCCAAATTTTCCCTTTTTTAACCCCAAATTTTCCCATTTTTAACCCCAAAATCCCATTTTTAACCCCAAATTTTCCCATTTTTAACCCAAATTTTCCCTTTTTTTAACCCCCAAATCCCCAATTTTTAATCCAAAATTTTCCCCCTTTTAAATCCCCCAAATCCCAATTTTTAACCCCAAAAATCCCAATTTTTTCCCCAAATTTTCATTTCACCCCAAAATTCCCCATTTTTTTAACCCAAAAATCCAATTTTTAACCCCAAAATTCCCCGTTTTTTTAACCCAAAATCTCCATTTTTAACCCCAAATTCCCAAAATCCCAAATTTTAACCCCAAATTTTCCAATTTTTAGCCTCAAATTTTCCCGTTTTTAACCCCAGTTTTTCCCATTTTTAACCCAATTTTTTCCCTTTTTTAAACCCCAAAATCCCAATTTTTAACCCAATTTTTTCCCCTTTTTAAACCCCAAAAATCCCAAATTTTCACCCCAATTTTCCCCATTTTTCACCCCAAATTTCTCCATTTTTTAACCCAAAATCTCCATTTTTCACCCCAAAATTCCCCATTTTTCACTTCTCTCTCTCTCTCCCCCCCGCAGCCGCCCTGCCCGCCGCCGCCGCCGATGACGTCAGCGATGACGTCACCGCTCCCCGCTTACGTCATCTGGCCGCCGCCCGCCGTCGTCACTCTGGGGGCGCCGCGGGTGGCGCTGCTGGGGGACGGGAAAACCCAAACTCGCTGCTTTTAACCCCAAAAATCGGCGCTTTTTACCCCAAAATTGGGATTTTTAACCCCAAAATCGAGAGTTTTGACCAAAAAAACCCCAAAACTCCAAAAATCGGGATTTTTTAACCCAAAATTGGGATTTTTAACCCCAAAATCGAGAGTTTTGACCAAAAAAAAACCCAAAACCAAAAAAATCGGGATTTTTAACCCCAAAATTGGGAATTTTTTCCCCCAAAATTGGGATTTTAACCTCAAAATCGAGAGTTTTGACCAAAAAAACCCCAAAAACAAACAAACAAAAAAACCCAAAAATCGGGATTTTTACCCCAAAATTGGGATTTTTAACCCCAAAATCGAGAATTTTGACCAAAAAAAACCCCAAAACCCCCAAAATTGGGATTTTTTTACCCCAAAATTGGGAATTTTAACCCCAAAATCGAGAGTTTTGACCAAAAAAAAAACCACCCAAAACCAAAAAAATGGGATTCTTACCCCAAAATTGAGAATTTTGTGGAAAAAATTGGGGTTTTTTTACCCAAAATTGGGATTTTTAACCCCAAAATCGAGAGTTTTGACCAAAAAAAACCCAAAACCAAAAAAATCGGGATTTTTAAACCCCAAAATTGGGAATTTTTCCCCCAAAATTGGGATTTTTAACCTCAAAATCGAGAGTTTTGACCAAAAAAACCCCAAAAACAAACAAACAAAAAAACCCCAAAAATCGGGATTTTTACCCCAAAATTGGGATTTTTAACACCCAAAATCGAGAATTTTGACCAAAAAAAACCCCAAAACCCCCAAAATTGGGATTTTTTTACCCCAAAATTGGGAATTTTAACCCCAAAATCGAGAGTTTTGACCAAAAAAAACCACCCAAAACCAAAAAAAATGGGATTCTTACCCCAAAATTGAGAATTTTGTGGAAAAAATTGGGGTTTTTTTTACCCAAAATTGGGATTTTTAACCCCAAAATCGAGAGTTTTGACCAAAAAAAACCCAAAACCAAAAAAATCGGGATTTTTAACCCCAAAATTGGGAATTTTTCCCCCAAAATTGGGATTTTTAACCTCAAAATCGAGAGTTTTGACCAAAAAAACCCCAAAAACAAACAAACAAAAAAAACCCCAAAAATCGGGATTTTTACCCCAAAATTGGGATTTTTAACCCCAAAATCGAGAATTTTGACCAAAAAAAACCCCAAAACCAAAAAATCGGGATTTTTAACCCCCAAATTGGGACATTTTTACCCCAAAATTGGGATTTTTAACCCCAAAATCGAGAGTTTTGACCAAAAAAAACCCCCAAAAACAAAAGAAAAAGGGATTTTTACCCCAAAATTGAGAATTTCGTGAAAAAAATTGGGTTTTTTTTTCCCCGAAATTGGGATTTTTAACCCCAAAATCGAGATTTTTGAGGGAAAAAAACCCCAAAACCCAAAAAAATCGGGATTTTTTTACCCCAAAATTGGGATTTTTAACCCCAAAATCGAGAGTTTTGACCAAAAAAAAAAAACCCCAAAAACAAAAGAAAAAGGGATTTTTACCCCAAAATTGAGAATTTCGTGAAAAAAATTGGGGTTTTTTTAACCGAAATTGGGATTTTTAACCCCAAAATTGAGATTTTTTTACCCCAAAATCGAGGATTTCGTGAAAAAAAATGGGGTGTTTTTTTTTCCCCGAAATTGGGATTTTTAACCCCGAAATCGAGAGTTTTGAGGGAAAAAAAAAACAAAAAACAAAAAATTTGGGGATTTTTTATCCTAAAATTGGGATTTTTAACCCCAAAATTTGATTTTGAGGGAAAAAAATCCCCAAACCCAAAAAATTTGGGATTTTTAAACCCCAAAATTGTGAATTTTGAGAAAAAAAATCGGATTTTTTATCCTAAAATTGGGATTTTTAACCCCAAAATTGGATTTTTTAGGAAAAAAAACCCCAAAACCCAAAAATTTGGGGTTTTTAGACCCCAAAATTGTGAATTTCGAGGGAAAAAAATGGGGTTTTTTACCCAAAATCGGAATTTTTCACCCCAAAATCGAGAAGTTTGAGGGGAAAAATCCCCCAAAAACCAAAAAATTGGGATTTTTTTTACCCCCAAATTGGGAATTTTTTACCCCAAAATCGAGAATATCGTGAAAAAAATTGGGGTTTTTTTTACCCAAAATTGGAATTTTTAACCCCAAAATTCTGATTTTTGAGGAAAAAACCCCCAAAATCGGGATTTTTTTACCCCAAAATCGGGATTTTTAAAACCCAAAATTGGGAATTTTTTACCCCAAAATTGAGAGATTCGAGGAAAAAAAACCCAAAAACCAAAAATTGGGATTTTTTACCTCCAAAATTGGGGTTTTTTACCCCAAAATTGAGATTTTTTTAACCCCAAAATCGAGAATTTTGAGAAAAAAAAACCCCAAAACCCCAAAAATCGGTATTTTTTTCCCCAAAATTGGGAATTTTTACCCCAAAATTGAGATTTTTGAGGGAAAAAAAAACCAAAAACCCAAAAATTTGGGATTTTTTTTTTACCCCAAAATTGAGAATTTTTACCCCAAAATTGACGAATTTTTTTTTTTTTAAATTGGGATTTTTTTAAAAACCCCAAAATTGGGATTTTCGAACCCAAAAATTTGGATTTTCTAACCCGAAAAATTGAAAATTTTGACCCCAAAATTTTGATTTTCCACAAAAAAAAATCGGATTCTTTGAAACCCCCAAAGATTTTTGACCCAAAATTGAGATTTTTTGCCCCAAAATCCAAATTTTTAATGCCAAAAATGTGAATTTTTAGAAAAAAAATCGCTATTTTTTTACTTCAAAATCATAAATTTCAACCCAAAAAAATTTTGTGATTTTTAAAAAAACCCAAAATCGGGATTTTTAACCCCAAAAAATTCAAATTTTGCACCAAAATTCGGGATTTTTAACCCGAAAATCGGAATTTTTAGGAAAAAAATTTAAATTTTAGCCCCAAAAATTCGGATTTTAGACCCAAAAATTCAGATTTTAGCCCCAAAATTCGGATTTTTTTTTTTGTTTTCCCCCCCGAAAGATTTTGACCCAAAATAAAGATTTTTAACCCCAATTTTGTGTCGTGGGTGAGTGGAGAAAACGAAGGTTGGGACCCGAAAATTGGGATTTTTTTGCCCAAAATTTGGAATTTTTCGCGCCAAAATTTGGGATTTTTCCACCCAAAATTTGGGGTTTTTTTGCCCAAAATTGGGAAATTTTTTGACCCCAAAATTCGGATTTTTTACCCAAATTTGGGATTTTTTTAACCAAAAAATCAGAATTTTTGGACCCCAAAATCCAGAATTTTTACCCAAAATTCGGAAAATTTTTTGACCCCAAAATCTGGAATTTTTAAACCCAGAATTCGGAAATTTTTTTGCCCAAATTCGGGATTTTTTAAACAAAAAATTTGGATTTTTTTTAACCCCAAATCCGGATTTTTTCCCTCCAAAATTGGGATTTTTTGGACACCAAAATCCAGAAATTTTCCCAAAAAATTGGGAAATTTTTTGCCCAAAATTGGGAATTTTTTGACCCCAAAATTCGGAATGTTTTTGCCCAAAATTGGGAATTTTTAAACCAAAAATTCGGATTTTTTTTGACCAAAAATTGGGAATTTTTTTGACCCCAAATTCGGATATTTTTTGCCCAAAATTGGGATTTTTTTAAATCAAAAATTTGGAATTTTTTCGACCCCAAAATCTGGAATTTTTGCCCCAAAATTGGGAAATTTTTAAAACAAAATTTCAGATTTTTTTTGACCCCAAAATCCAGAATTTTTACCCAAATTTGGGATTTTTTTAAAACCAAAAATTCAGATTTTTTTTGACCCCAAAATCCAGAATTTTTGCCCAAATTTGGGAATTTTTTTGACCAAAAATTGGGAATTTTTTCGACCCCCAAATCCGGAATTTTTGTCCCAAAATTGAGATTTTTTTTTCCACCAAAATCCCAATTTTTAACCCCAAATTTGGGGATTTTTTTTGACCCCAAAATCCGGAATTTTGCCCAAAACCTGGGAATTTTTGAACCCCAAAATCCAGAATTTTAACCCCAAAATTGAGATTTTTTTTTTTTTTAAAACCCCAAAATCCGGAATTTTTGCCCCAAATTCGGGATTTTTTAAACTCCAAAATTCGGATTTTTAGATTTTTTTTTTTTTTTTAGACCCCGAATTTGGGATTTTTCGCCCCAAATTTGGACAAATCCGGGTCCTTGGGGGGGGGGGGAGGGGCGGTTTTGGCGGGAATTTGGGGGCGTGGCCTGAATGGGATGAACTGGGAGGGAACTGGGAGGGGATTTGGGGTTACTGGTTTATACTGGTTTATACTGGTGTGGGGATTGGGGGAACTGGGAGCGACTGGGATGAACTGGGATGGGACTGGGATGGACTGGGATGGACTGGGAGGGACTGGGATGGACTGGGAGGGACTGGGAGGGACTGGGATGGACTGGGATGGACTGGGAGGGACTGGGAGTGACTGGGAGGGAACTGGGATGGACTGGGATGGACTGGGAGGGACTGGGAGGGACTGGGAGGGACTGGGATGGACTGGGATGGACTGGGAGGGACTGGGATGGGACTGGGATGGACTGGGATGGACTGGGAGGGACTGGGATGGACTGGGATGGACTGGGAGGGACTGGGACGGACTGGGATGGACTGGGAGGGACTGGGACGGACTGGGATGGACTGGGAGGAACTGGATGGGACTGGGATGAACTGGGATGGACTGGGAGGGACTGGGAGGGACTGGGATGGACTGGGATGGGACTGTGATGAACTGGGATGGACTGGGAGGGACTGGGATGGACTGGGATGGGACTGTGATGAACTGGGATGGACTGGGAGGGACTGGGAATGGAAACTGGGATGGACTGGGAGGGACTGGGAGGGACTGGGAGGGACTGGGAGGGACTGGGATGGGACTGGGAGCGACTGGGAGGGACTGGGAGGGGACTGGGAGGGACTGGGATGGACTGGGAGGGACTGGGATGGGACTGGGAGGGACTGGGATGAACTGGGATGGGGACTGGGATGGACTGGGATAGACTGGGATGGGACTGGGATGGACTGGGAGGGACTGGGATGGGACTGGGAGGGACTGGGATGGACTGGGAGGGACTGGGAGGGACTGGGATGGACTGGGATGGACTGGGATGGACTGGGAGGGGACCGGGATGAACTGGGAGCTCACTGGGCCGTACTGGGATGAACTGGGATGAACTGGTCCGAACTGCTTTGAACTGGGACGTACTGGGAGCGCCGGCCTCTCCCCGGCGGCCGCGCAAGCGCAGAATCGCGTGCTGACGTCACCGCGCACGCTCGCGAGCCCGCGCCGGCGTCGCTTCCGCCGACGTCACTTCCGGCGCGCTCCGTCACGATGGAGGAGCTGGGGCTGCTCGGGGAGAAGCCGCAGGTGCGCGGGGAGCGGCCCGGGGGGGGTCCCCGAACCCCGGGGGGGTCCCCGGAACCTCAGCGGGGGGCGGGGAACCGGGGGGGGGCACCCAAAGGACCCCGGGAGGACCCGGATTGGGGGGGGGGGGGGGGGGGGAGAAAGGGACAGCGGGCGCTGTTTGGGTGCCCCGCCCACTTTTTTCCACTTCCGGTGTTGGCCACGCCCCTTTTTGGGCGATACCAATAGGGGGTTTGGGGGTGAGACCCCCCCCCCCGGGCCACGCCGCCATTTTGGGCGATACCAATGGGGGGTTTGGGGGTGAGACCCCCCCCCGGGCCACGCCGCCATTTTGGGCGATACCAATGGGGGGTTTGGGGGTGAGACACCCCCCGGGCCACGCCGCCATTTTGGGCGATACCAATGGGGGGGTTTGGGGGTGAGACCCCCCCCCGGGCCACGCCGCCATTTTGGGCGATACCAATGGGGGGTTTGGGGGTGAGACCCCCCCCGGGCCACGCCGCCATTTTAGGAATCCTGCCCCGGTTTTGGGTGCCCCGCTCACCTGTGCTGCCTCACGTGTCCCTCACCTGTCTCACCTGTGCTGCCTCACCTGTCCCACCTGTGCCCCTCCCTCCCTTCGCCTGTGGGTGCCCCTTTTTTGGGTGCCCCCCCCCTCACCTGTCCCAGCTGTTTCTCACCTGTGCGGTCTCACCTGTCTCACCTGTCTCTCACCCGTCTCTCACCTGTCTCACCTGTCTCACCTGTCTCACCTGTCTCACCTGTCTCTCACCTGTCTCTCACCTGTCTCTCACCTGTCTCACCTGTCTCTCACCTGTCTCACCTGTCTCACCTGTCTCACCTGTCTCTCACCTGTCTCTCACCCGTCTCTCACCTGTCTCACCTGTCTCTCACCTGTCTCACCTGTCTCACCTGTCTCACCTGTCTCTCACCTCTCTCACCTGTCTCTCACCTGTCTCACCTGTCTCACCTGTCTCACCTGTCTCTCACCTGTCTCACCTGTCGCAGGACGATGTCCCAGCCTTGGCCGCCCCCCGCCCTCTGCCCGGGCTCTCCTTCCTGGTGCCGGAGCCCGAGGACCTGGAGGATCTGTACAGCAGGTACAAGGTGAGTGACGCACCTGGGCACAGGTGAGACACAGCTGGGCACATCTGTGACACACCTGGGCACTGCTGAGACACACTTGGGCACAGGTGAGACACACCTGGGCACAGCTGAGACACACCTGGGCACATCAGTGACACACCTGGGCACAGGTGAGACACACCTGGGCACATCAGTGACACACCTGGGCACAGGTGAGACACAGCTGGGCACTGCTGAGACACACCTGGGCACAGCTGAGACACACCTGGGCACTGCTGAGACACACCTGGGCACAGGTGAGACACACCTGGGCACAGGTGAGACACACCTGGGCACCGCTGAGACACACCTGGGCACATCAGAGACACACCTGGGCACATCAGTGACACACCTGGGCACAGGTGAGACACACCTGGGCACTGCTGAGACACACCTGGGCACAGGTGAGACACACCTGGGCACCGCTGAGACACACCTGGGCACATCAGAGACACACCTGGGCACATCAGTGACACACCTGGGCACAGGTGAGACACACCTGGGCACTGCTGAGACACACCTGGGTACAGGTGAGACACAGCTGGGCACATCCGTGACGCACCTGGGCACATCAGTGACACACCTGGGCACCGCTGAGACACACCTGGGCACATCCATGATGCACCTGGGCACTGCCGTGACACACCTGGGCACAGGTGAGACACACCTGGGCACATCAGTGACGCACCTGGGCACTGCCGTGACACACCTGGGCACAGGTGAGACACACCTGGGCACATCCATGATGCACCTGGGCACTGCTGTGACACACCTGGGCACAGGTGAGACACACCTGGGCACTGCTGAGACACACCTGGGCACAGGTGAGACACACCTGGGCACATCCGTGACACACCTGGGCACAGGTGAGACACAGCTGGGCACAGGTGAGACACACCTGGGCACATCAGTGACACAGCTGGGCACATCAGTGACACACCTGGGCACAGCTGAGACACACCTGGGCACTGCTGAGACACACCTGGGCACATCCATGATGCACCTGGGCACAGGTGAGGGAACCTGTACCTGTCCCCAGTGTCCCCAATGTGCCTCAGGTGTCTCAGGTGTATCCCAGGTGTATCTCAGGTGTATCCAGGTGTATCTCAGGTGTATCTCAGGTGTATCTCAGGTGTATCCCAGGTGTATCTCAGGTGTCTCAGGTGTATCCCAGGTGTATCCCAGGTGTATCCCAGGTGTATCTCAGGTGTATCTCAGGTGTATCTCAGGTGTATCCCAGGTGTATCTCAGGTGTATCTCAGGTGTATCTCAGGTGTATCCCAGGTGTATCTCAGGTGTATCTCAGGTGTCTCAGGTGTATCTCAGGTGTATCTCAGGTGTATCCCAGGTGTATCCCAGGTGTATCTCAGGTGTATCTCACCTGGCTCAGGTGTATCTCAGGTGTATCTCAGGTGTATCTCAGGTGTATCTCAGGTGTATCTCAGGTGTATCCAGGTGTCTCAGGTGTATCCCAGGTGTATCCCAGGTGTATCCCAGGTGTATCTCAGGTGTATCTCAGGTGTATCCCAGGTGTATCCCAGGTGTATCCCAGGTGTATCCCAGGTGTATCCCAGGTGTGTCTCAGGTGTATCTCAGGTGTATCTCAGGTGTATCCCAGGTGTATCTCAGGTGTATCTCAGGTGTATCCCAGGTGTATCTCAGGTGTATCCCAGGTGTATCTCAGGTGTATCTCAGGTGTATCTCAGGTGTATCCCAGGTGTATCCCAGGTGTATCCCAGGTGTATCTCAGGTGTATCTCACCTGGCTCAGGTGTATCTCAGGTGTATCTCAGGTGTATCTCAGGTGTATCTCAGGTGTATCTCAGGTGTATCCAGGTGTCTCAGGTGTATCTCACCTGTCTCACCTGTCTCACCTGTCTCACCTGTCTCACCTGTCTCTCACCTGCAGAAGCTGCAGCAGGAGCTGGAGTTCCTGGAGGTGCAGGAGGAGCTCAGCCCCTGCCCTGTGCCCAGGTGTATCCAGGTGTATCTCAGGTGTAGCTCAGGTGTATCCCAGGTGTATCCCAGGTGTCTCAGGTGTCTCAGGTGTATCTCAGGTGTATCCCAGGTGTATCTCAGGTGTATCTCAGGTGTATCTCAGGTGTATCCCAGGTGTATCTCAGGTGTATCCCAGGTGTATCCCAGGTGTATCTCAGGTGTATCTCAGGTGTATCTCAGGTGTCTCAGGTGTGTCTCAGGTGTATCTCAGGTGTATCTCAGGTGTATCCCAGGTGTATCTCAGGTGTATCCCAGGTGTGCCCAGGTGTATCTCAGGTGTGTCTCTCACCTGTCTCACCTGTCTCACCTGTCGCAGAAGCTGCAGCAGGAGCTGGAGTTCCTGGAGGTGCAGGAGGAGCTCAGCCCCTGCCCTGTGCCCGATGTCCCTCAGGTGTATCCCAGGTGTATCCCAGGTGTCTCAGGTGTATCTCAGGTGTATCCCAGGTGTATCTCAGGTGTATCTCAGGTGTATCCCAGGTGTATCTCAGGTGTATCTCAGGTGTCTCAGGTGTATCTCAGGTGTATCTCAGGTGTATCTCAGGTGTATCCCAGGTGTATCCCAGGTGTATCCCAGGTGTATCCCAGGTGTATCTCAGGTGTATCCCAGGTGTATCTCAGGTGTCTCAGGTGTATCTCAGGTGTATCTCAGGTGTATCCCAGGTGTATCCCAGGTGTATCTCAGGTGTATCCCAGGTGTATCCCAGGTGTATCTCAGGTGTATCTCAGGTGTATCCCAGGTGTATCTCAGGTGTATCCCAGGTGTATCTCAGGTGTATCTCAGGTGTATCCCAGGTGTATCTCAGGTGTATCTCAGGTGTATCTCAGGGGTATCTCAGGTGTATCCCAGGTGTATCCCAGGTGTATCCCAGGTGTATCTCAGGTGTATCCCAGGTGTATCTCAGGTGTATCTCAGGTGTATCTCAGGTGTATCTCAGGTGTATCCCAGGTGTATCTCAGGTGTATCCCAGGTGTATCTCAGGTGTATCTCAGGTGTATCCCAGGTGTATCTCAGGTGTATCTCAGGTGTCTCAGGTGTATCTCAGGTGTATCTCAGGTGTATCCCAGGTGTATCTCAGGTGTATCCCAGGTGTATCCCAGGTGTATCCCAGGTGTATCCCAGGTGTATCTCAGGTGTATCCCAGGTGTATCCCAGGTGTATCCCAGGTGTATCCCAGGTGTATCTCAGGTGTCTCAGGTGTATCTCAGGTGTATCTCAGGTGTATCTCAGGTGTATCCCAGGTGTATCTCAGGTGTATCTCAGGTGTATCTCAGGTGTATCCCAGGTGTATCCCAGGTGTATCCCAGGTGTATCTCAGGTGTATCCCAGGTGTATCTCAGGTGTCTCAGGTGTATCTCAGGTGTATCTCAGGTGTATCCCAGGTGTATCCCAGGTGTATCTCAGGTGTATCCCAGGTGTATCCCAGGTGTATCTCAGGTGTATCTCAGGTGTATCTCAGGTGTATCTCAGGTGTATCCCAGGTGTATCTCAGGTGTATCCCAGGTGTATCTCAGGTGTATCCCAGGTGTATCTCAGGTGTATCTCAGGTGTATCCCAGGTGTATCCCAGGTGTATCTCAGGTGTATCTCAGGTGTCTCAGGTGTATCTCAGGTGTATCTCAGGTGTATCCCAGGTGTATCCCAGGTGTATCTCAGGTGTATCCCAGGTGTATCTCAGGTGTCTCAGGTGTCTCAGGTGTATCTCAGGTGTATCCCAGGTGTATCCCAGGTGTATCTCAGGTGTATCCCAGGTGTATCCCAGGTGTATCTCAGGTGTCTCAGGTGTATCTCAGGTGTATCTCAGGTGTATCCCAGGTGTATCCCAGGTGTATCTCAGGTGTATCCCAGGTGTATCCCAGGTGTATCTCAGGTGTATCTCAGGTGTATCTCAGGTGTATCTCAGGTGTATCCCAGGTGTATCTCAGGTGTCTCAGGTGTCTCAGGTGTATCTCAGGTGTATCTCAGGTGTATCCCAGGTGTATCTCAGGTGTATCCCAGGTGTATCCCAGGTGTATCTCAGGTGTATCTCAGGTGTCTCAGGTGTATCCCAGGTGTATCCCAGGTGTCTCAGGTGTATCTCAGGTGTATCCCAGGTGTATCTCAGGTGTATCTCAGGTGTATCCCAGGTGTATCCCAGGTGTATCCCAGGTGTATCTCAGGTGTATCCCAGGTGTATCCCAGGTGTATCCCAGGTGTATCTCAGGTGTATCTCAGGTGTATCCCAGGTGTATCCCAGGTGTATCTCAGGTGTATCCCAGGTGTATCTCAGGTGTATCTCAGGTGTATCTCAGGTGTATCCCAGGTGTATCTCAGGTGTATCCCAGGTGTATCACAGGTGTGTCAGGTGTGTCTCAGGTGTATCTCAGGTGTATCTCAGGTGTATCCCAGGTGTATCTCAGGTGTATCTCAGGTGTATCTCAGGTGTATCCCAGGTGTATCTCAGGTGTATCTCAGGTGTATCTCAGATGTCTCAGGTGTCTCTCACCTGTCTCTCACCTGTCTCTCACCTGCAGAAGCTGCAGCAGGAGCTGGAGTTCCTGGAGGTGCAGGAGGAGCTCAGCCCCTGCCCTGTGCCCAGGTGTATCCCAGGTGTATCTCACGTGTCCCTCAGGTGTGCCCAGGTGTATCCCAGGTGTGTCTCACGTGGCTCAGGTGTCTCAGGTGTATCTCAGGTGTATCCCAGGTGTATCTCAGGTGTGTCTCACGTGGCTCAGGTGTCTCAGGTGTATCTCAGGTGTATCCCAGGTGTATCCCAGGTGTATCTCAGGTGTATCCCAGGTGTATCTCAGGTGTATCTCAGGTGTATCTCAGGTGTATCCCAGGTGTATCTCAGGTGTATCCCAGGTGTATCCCAGGTGTATCCCAGGTGTCTCAGGTGTATCCCAGGTGTATCTCAGGTGTATCTCAGGTGTATCTCAGGTGTATCTCAGGTGTATCCCAGGTGTATCTCAGGTGTATCCCAGGTGTGCCCAGGTGTATCTCAGGTGTGTCTCTCACCTGTCTCACCTGTCTCACCTGTCGCAGAAGCTGCAGCAGGAGCTGGAGTTCCTGGAGGTGCAGGAGGAGCTCAGCCCCTGCCCTGTGCCCGATGTCCCTCAGGTGTATCCCAGGTGTATCCCAGGTGTCTCAGGTGTATCTCAGGTGTATCCCAGGTGTATCTCAGGTGTATCTCAGGTGTATCCCAGGTGTATCTCAGGTGTATCTCAGGTGTCTCAGGTGTATCTCAGGTGTATCTCAGGTGTATCTCAGGTGTATCTCAGGTGTATCCCAGGTGTATCTCAGGTGTATCTCAGGTGTATCTCAGGTGTATCTCAGGTGTATCCCAGGTGTATCTCAGGTGTATCTCAGGTGTATCTCAGGTGTATCTCAGGTGTGTCTCACGTGGCTCAGGTGTCTCAGGTGTATCTCAGGTGTATCCCAGGTGTATCCCAGGTGTATCTCAGGTGTATCCCAGGTGTATCTCAGGTGTATCTCAGGTGTATCTCAGGTGTATCCCAGGTGTATCTCAGGTGTATCCCAGGTGTATCCCAGGTGTATCCCAGGTGTCTCAGGTGTATCCCAGGTGTATCTCAGGTGTATCTCAGGTGTATCTCAGGTGTATCTCAGGTGTATCCCAGGTGTATCTCAGGTGTATCCCAGGTGTGCCCAGGTGTATCTCAGGTGTGTCTCTCACCTGTCTCACCTGTCTCACCTGTCGCAGAAGCTGCAGCAGGAGCTGGAGTTCCTGGAGGTGCAGGAGGAGCTCAGCCCCTGCCCTGTGCCCGATGTCCCTCAGGTGTATCCCAGGTGTATCCCAGGTGTCTCAGGTGTATCTCAGGTGTATCCCAGGTGTATCTCAGGTGTATCTCAGGTGTATCCCAGGTGTATCTCAGGTGTATCTCAGGTGTCTCAGGTGTATCTCAGGTGTATCTCAGGTGTATCTCAGGTGTATCTCAGGTGTATCTCAGGTGTATCCCAGGTGTATCTCAGGTGTATCTCAGGTGTATCTCAGGTGTATCTCAGGTGTATCCCAGGTGTATCTCAGGTGTATCTCAGGTGTATCTCAGGTGTATCTCAGGTGTATCCCAGGTGTATCCCAGGTGTATCCCAGGTGTATCTCAGGTGTATCCCAGGTGTATCTCAGGTGTCTCAGGTGTATCTCAGGTGTATCCCAGGTGTATCTCAGGTGTATCTCAGGTGTATCTCAGGTGTATCTCAGGTGTATCTCAGGTGTATCTCAGGTGTATCTCAGGTGTATCTCAGGTGTATCCCAGGTGTATCCCAGGTGTATCTCAGGTGTATCCCAGGTGTATCCCAGGTGTATCTCAGGTGTATCTCAGGTGTATCTCAGGTGTATCTCAGGTGTATCCCAGGTGTATCTCAGGTGTATCTCAGGTGTATCCCAGGTGTATCTCAGGTGTCTCAGGTGTCTCAGGTGTATCTCAGGTGTATCTCAGGTGTATCCCAGGTGTATCTCAGGTGTATCTCAGGTGTCTCAGGTGTATCTCAGGTGTATCCCAGGTGTCTCAGGTGTATCCCAGGTGTATCTCAGGTGTCTCAGGTGTATCTCAGGTGTATCCCAGGTGTATCTCAGGTGTATCCCAGGTGTATCCCAGGTGTATCCCAGGTGTATCTCCCAGGTGTATCCCAGGTGTATCTCAGGTGTATCCCAGGTGTATCCCAGGTGTATCCCAGGTGTATCTCAGGTGTATCTCAGGTGTATCCCAGGTGTATCCCAGGTGTATCTCAGGTGTATCCCAGGTGTATCTCAGGTGTATCTCAGGTGTATCTCAGGTGTATCTCAGGTGTATCTCAGGTGTATCCCAGGTGTATCCCAGGTGTATCCCAGGTGTATCTCAGGTGTATCCCAGGTGTATCTCAGGTGTCTCAGGTGTATCTCAGGTGTATCTCAGGTGTATCCCAGGTGTATCCCAGGTGTATCTCAGGTGTATCCCAGGTGTATCCCAGGTGTATCTCAGGTGTATCTCAGGTGTATCTCAGGTGTATCTCAGGTGTATCCCAGGTGTATCTCAGGTGTATCTCAGGTGTATCCCAGGTGTATCTCAGGTGTCTCAGGTGTCTCAGGTGTATCTCAGGTGTATCTCAGGTGTATCCCAGGTGTATCTCAGGTGTATCTCAGGTGTCTCAGGTGTATCTCAGGTGTATCCCAGGTGTCTCAGGTGTATCTCAGGTGTATCCCAGGTGTCTCAGGTGTATCTCAGGTGTATCTCAGATGTCTCAGGTGTCTCTCACCTGTCTCTCACCTGTCTCTCACCTGCAGAAGCTGCAGCAGGAGCTGGAGTTCCTGGAGGTGCAGGAGGAGCTCAGCCCCTGCCCTGTGCCCAGGTGTATCCCAGGTGTATCTCACGTGTCCCTCAGGTGTGCCCAGGTGTATCCCAGGTGTGTCTCACGTGGCTCAGGTGTCTCGTGTATCTCAGGTGTATCCCAGGTGTATCTCAGGTGTGTCTCACGTGGCTCAGGTGTCTCAGGTGTATCTCAGGTGTATCCCAGGTGTATCCCAGGTGTATCTCAGGTGTATCCCAGGTGTATCTCAGGTGTATCCCAGGTGTATCTCAGGTGTATCTCAGGTGTATCTCAGGTGTATCTCAGGTGTATCCCAGGTGTATCTCAGGTGTATCCAGGTGTATCCCAGGTGTATCCCAGGTGTCTCAGGTGTATCCCAGGTGTATCTCAGGTGTATCTCAGGTGTATCTCAGGTGTATCTCAGGTGTATCCCAGGTGTATCTCAGGTGTATCTCAGGTGTATCCCAGGTGTATCTCAGGTGTATCCCAGGTGTGCCCAGGTGTATCTCAGGTGTGTCTCTCACCTGTCTCACCTGTCTCACCTGTCGCAGAAGCTGCAGCAGGAGCTGGAGTTCCTGGAGGTGCAGGAGGAGCTCAGCCCCTGCCCTGTGCCCGATGTCCCTCAGGTGTATCCCAGGTGTATCCCAGGTGTCTCAGGTGTATCTCAGGTGTATCCCAGGTGTATCTCCAGGTGTATCTCAGGTGTATCTCAGGTGTATCCCAGGTGTATCTCAGGTGTATCTTCAGGTGTCTCAGGTGTATCTCAGGTGTATCTCAGGTGTATCTCAGGTGTATCTCAGGTGTATCTCAGGTGTATCTCAGGTGTATCTCAGGTGTATCTCAGGTGTATCTCAGGTGTATCTCAGGTGTATCCCAGGTGTATCTCAGGTGTATCTCAGGTGTATCTCAGGTGTATCTCAGGTGTATCCCAGGTGTATCCCAGGTGTATCCCAGGTGTAATTCTCAGGTGTATCCCAGGTGTATCTCAGGTGTCTCAGGTGTATCTCAGGTGTATCCCAGGTGTATCTCAGGTGTATCTCAGGTGTATCTCAGGTGTATCTCAGGTGTATCTCAGGTGTATCTCAGGTGTATCTCAGGTGTATCTCAGGTGTATCCCAGGTGTATCCAGGTGTATCTCAGGTGTATCCAGGTGTAATCCCAGGTGTATCTCAGGTGTATCTCAGGTGTATCTCAGGTGTATCTCAGGTGTATCCAGGTGTATTCCAGGTGTATCTCAGGTGTATCCAGGTGTATCTCAGGTGTATCTCAGGTGTATCCAGGTGTATCCCAGGTGTATCTCAGGTGTATCCCAGGTGTATCCAGGTGTATCCAGGGTATCCCAGGTGTATCCGTGTATCCAGGTGTATCTCAGTGTATCTCAGGTGTATCCCAGGTGTATCCCAGGTGTATCCCAGGTGTATCCCAGGTGTATCTCAGGTGTATCTTCCAGGTGTATCTCAGGTGTTATCCCAGGTTGTATCCCAGGTGTATCTCAGGTTGTATCTCAGGTGTATCTCAGGTGTATCCAGTGTATCCCAGGTGTATCTCAGGTGTATCCCAGGTGTATCAGGTGTCTCAGGTGTATCCTCAGGTGTATCTCAGGTGTATCCCAGGTGTATCCCAGGTGTATCTCAGGTTTATCCCAGGTGTATTCTCAGGTGTATCCTCAGGTGTATCTCAGGTGTATCTCAGGTGTATCCCAGGTGTATCCCAGGTGTATCTCAGGTGTATCTCAGGTGTATCTCAGGTGTATCTTCAGGTGTATCCCAGGTGTATCTCAGGTGTATCTCAGGTGTATCTCAGGTGTATCCCAGGTGTATCTCAGGTGTATCTCAGGTGTATCTCCAGGTGTATCCCAGGTGGTTATCTCAGGTGTATCCCCAGGTGTATCTCAGGTGTGTCTCTCACTGCAGAAGCTGCAGCAGGAGCTGGAGTTCCTGGAGGTGCAGGAGGAGCTCAGCCCCTGCCCTGTGCCCGGTGTAGCTCAGGTGTATTCCCAGGTGTATCTCAGGTG
>JBBAXF010000290.1:0-23000 GCA_037837765.1 Delichon dasypus | reverse complement strand
AAAGAACTGGGAATGTCCCAGAGCACCAGGAATGATCCAAAACTCAGGAATGCCCCAAAGAACCGGGAATGTCCCAAACACCAGAAATGTCCCAAAGAACTTTGAATGTCCCAAACACCGGAAATGTCTCAAAGCACCGGAAATGTCCCAAAACACTGGGAATGTCCCAAAGAACTGGGAATGTCCCAGAGCACCAGGAATGTTCCAAAACATCGGGAATGCTCCAAAGAACCGGAAATGTCCCAAACACCAGAAATATCCCAAAGATCCAGGAACATCCCAAACACCGGGAATGTCCCAAAGCAGCAGGAATGTACCAAACACCAGAAATATCCCAAAGAACTGGGAATGTACCAAAACACTGGGAGTGTCCCAAAGCACCGGGAATGTCCCAAAACACCTTCCCTGGCAGGAACTGGTGTTGGAAAAATCCCGGATGGAGCATCCTGAGCCCTCCCAGGGCCATCCCTTCTCCAGCCCTTCCTGAGGGGATCTTGTTCCGGCTGATCCCAAAGAGTGGGATGGACACCGGGAATGTCCCCAAACACTGGGAATGTCCCAGAACACCACCGTGGTCACCAGGAACCTCCGTCGGTGTTGGACAAATCCCAGATGGATCATCCCAAACCCATCCTTTGGGGTGCCCAGCCCTCCCCAGCTCACCACATGTTCCGGACGATCCCGAAGAGCGGGGAGCCGGTGCCGTCCTGGAGCGGGATCACCACCAGGAAGGTGAAGGCCACGAAGCCGAGGAAGAAAATCACCTGCTGGATCAGGAGACCTGGGAATGGCAGCGGGAAGCTGGCATGGAACAACGGCTCTCATTCCCCAGATTCCATAACAAACCCGCCAGTCCCCACAACAGGCCTGCATTCCCAAGGGATTGTCCCCACAATTCCTGGGAGCAAAGATTTTCCCTCTTTTGGGGGTCCTCCACCCCATTCCCAGGATGATCCAGGCTGGGATGGTGACGAGGAGCCCCCGGAATGTTCCGAGCACCAGAGGCTTCCTCAGCTTTTCCCATCCAAATATTTGGGATCCAGCCCAACCCAGGCGTCATCCCGCCCCTTTTCTTCCTGATTTTTCCTTTTTTTTTTTTCTGATTTTTTCCAAATTTTCCAATTATTTTTCCAGTTTTTCCCAATTCCCGACCATCCGGCGTTCCCAAAATCTACCACATTCCGTTTGAGGAAAGGGACATAAAAACCCTCCTGGAAAAAAAAAAGCAGGGAATTGTCGCTGAATCCTTAATAAAACTGGGATCCTCCCTCCCATGATCCCAAAATTCCGTTACCCAGGCCTCACCCCACCCCTTCCCTCCCTTTGAATTCCCAACTGAATTTTTTAGATTTTCCCAATTTTTCCAACTTTTTTCATATTTTTCCAATTATTTTTCCAGTTTTTCCCAATTCCCGACCATCTGGCATTCCCAGAATCCACCAGATTCCATCTGAGGAAATGAGACTAAAAATTCTCCTGGAAATGGAGCGAGAACAGGGAATTGCCACTTAATAAAATCAGGGTCTCCCAGCCCATGATCCCAAAATCTTTTAACCAAGCGTGATCCCACCCCTTCCCTCTCTTTGAACTCCCAACCCGATTTTTCCAATTTTCCCAATTATTTTTCCAATCTTCCCAAGTATTTTTCCAGCGTTTCCCAATTCCCAACCATCCGGCATTCCCAAAACCCGCCCGATTCCGTTTGAGGAAATGGGGCTAAAAACTCTCCTAAAAAATGGGGCGAAAAGAGGGAATTGCTGCTGAATCCTCAATAAATTCGGGATCCCCCCTGCCACGATCCCAAAATTCCGTTACCCAGGCAGGCGAAGGCCGCCTGGAAGCCGGAGAAGCCGATCCAGCAGACGATGGCTTCCCGGGAAGGCCGCAGGATGTGGGCCTTGGAAAACACGTCCAGCACGGCCCCCTGGTAGAGCGCCCGCAGGTTGGACCTGGAAAATCCCGGCCGGGAATGGGCACAGGGACAACGGGAATGTCGGGAATGGGCACAGGGATATCGGGAATAGGCACAGGACATCGGGAATGGGCACAGGGACACAGGGAATGTTGGGAATGGGACATCAGGAATGTCGGTAATGGGCACAGGGACATCGGGAATGGGCACAGGACATCGGGAATGGGCACAGGGACAACGGGAATGTCGGCAATGGGCACAGGGACATCGGGAATGGGCACAGGACATCGGGAATGGGCACAGGGACACAGGGAATGGGCACAGGGACAACGGGAATGTCGGCAATGGGCATAGGGACATCGGGAATAGGCACAGGACATCAGGAATGGGCACAGGGACAACGGGAATGTCAGCAATGGGCACAGGGATATCGGGAATAGGCACAGGACATCGGGAATGGGCACAGGGACACAGGGAATGTTGGGAATGGGACATCAGGAATGTTGGTAATGGGCACAGGGACATCGGGAATGGGCACAGGGACATCAGGAATGTTGGGAATGGGGACAGGGACATTGGGAATGGGTACAAGGACATTGGGAATGGGGATAAGGGATGTCAGGAAGGGGGACAGGGACATTGGGAATGCCGGGAATGGGCACAGGGACATTGGGAATGGGGATGAGGACATCGGGAGTAGGGCCATGAATGTTGGGATTGGGCCTGGGGACATTGGGAATGGGTTGGGAATGTTGGGAATGGGGACTGGGAAACTGGGAATGGGGATGGGGAATGTTGGGAATGGGGTCAGAAACATCAGGAATGGGGATGGGAATATTGGGAATTGGGTTGGAGACATCGGGAATGGGGTCAAGAATTTTGGGAATGGGGACATGGACATTGGGAATGAGACTGGGAATATCAGGAATGGGGATGGGAACATTGGGAATGGGGACAGGGATATTGGGGATGGGAACATTGGGAATGGAGTCTGGAATGTTGGGAATGGGGACAGAGACATCAGGAATGGGGATGGGATCATCAGGAATAGGGACTGGGAAACTGGGAATGCAGCTGGGGACATCAGGAATGGGGCCAGGGAATTTGGGAATGGGGCCGAAGACATCGGAAATGGAGCAGGGGGGACAAGGACATCAGGAATAGGCAGAGGGACATTGGGAATGTGGCCATGGATATCAGGAATGGGGCTGGGAACATTGGGAATGGGGCCGTGAATATCAGGAATGGGGACAGGGAATTCAGGAACGGGGTCGGGAACATCAGGAATAGGGCCAGCAAAATAGGGAATGGGGCTGAGAACTTTGGGAATGGGGACTGGGAAATCGGGAATGGAGCTGGGAATGTCAGGAATGGGGCCAGGGACATCAGGAATGGAGCCGGGAATTTGGGAATGGGGACAGGGAATTCGGGAATGGGGACAGGAGACATTGGGAATGGGACTGGTGACATTGGGAATGGGACAGATGACATCGGGAATGGGACTGATGACATCGGGAATGGGGTCAGGAATATCGGAAATGGGGTTGGGAATTGGGGAATGTGTCTGGGAATATCGGGAATGGGGTTGGGAATTGGGGAATGTGTCTGGGAATATCGGGAATGGGGCCGCTGTCCGCACCGGTGCGTGCCGAGCGTCCGGAGCAGCATGGCGCAGGTGAGCAGGCAGCACAGCACCAGCGCGCAGATGTAGCAGACTGCGGAAAAATGGGAAAGAATTCCTGGGCTGGGCCTCAGGAATAACGCCGGGAATGGGGCCCAGGGATGAGGGATCTGCCCCTGCCTCAGTTTCCCCTCTTTTGTCGCTCCCAAGGGGGGATGGGTGGGACAGTGGGAAAGGAAATCTGGGAAAATCCCTGGAGCGAGCTGGGATGGGATTGATGGGATGGGATACTGGGATGGGAAAATGGGATGGGTTTCTTGAGAAAAGGGGATCGCAGGAAAAGGGGAGGAGGGATGGAAGGGAAAAAATGGGATGAGAGAGGTTTGGGAACCCAGGAAAAGGCACAGAATTCCTCCCTGGAGTTGGTGGGATCCCAAGGAAGGAGGGGGAATTCCTGCTGTTCCTTCATCCCTGGAATTCCCTGATCCCTGCTATCCATTTATCCCTGGAATTCCCCCATTCCTGCTATCCCTCATCCCAGTTATTCCCTTATTCCTAAAATTCCCTCACCCCTGCTATCCCTTCATCCCTGGAATTCCCTGATTCCTGCTGTTCCTTCATCCTTGAAATTCTCTCATCCCACCTATTCTTTCATCCCTGGAATTCGCTCATCCCTACTATTCCCTGATCCCGGCTATCCCTTCATCCCTGCTATTCCCTGATCCCTGAAGTTCTCTCATCCCAGCTATCCCTTCATCCCTAAAATTCCCTGATCCCAGCTATCCCTTCATCCCTACTCCGCTCTCCCTGCTCTCCCTCCATCCCTGCTCTTCCTTCTCCCCTGCTCTCCCCTCATCCCCCATCCAAGGATTTCCACTCTCCAGGGATCCGGGCTCCATCTGTTCTCTTCCAGCAGGTTTCCAAGCCTGCAGCATCTGCCGCCTCTTCCCTGCGGCTCTTCCCAACGGCTTTTCCTGGAGCCTCTTCCCGCCTTGGCACGCGCCAGCCTGGCACAGCCCCAGCCCCGCCAGCCGCTCCCGAAATCCCTCTGGAATGCTCCCAATCCCATTATCCGGGTGAGGAATCCTCCCGAAATCCCTCTGGAATCCTCCCAATCCCATTATCCGGGTGAGGAATCCTCCCGAAATCCCTCTGGAATCCTCCCAATCCCATTTTCCAGGTGAGGAATTCTCCCAAAACCTCTCAGGAATCCTCTCAGTCCCATTTTCCAAGTGAGGAACCTTACTGAAATCCCCCTGGAATCCTCCCAATCCCATTTTCCAGGTGAGGAATCTTCCCAAAATCCCCCTGGAATCCTCCCAATCCCACCCTCCAGGTGCAGAATCCTCCCAAAATCCTCCCGGATCCTCCCCATCCCATTCTCTGGGCCGGAAATCTGCTGGAAACCTACTGGAATCTTTCCCGTCCCATCCCCCCAGGCCAGGAATCCTCCAGAATTCCCCCTGGAATCTGCTGCATCCCATTCTCTAAGAGAGGAATTCTCCTGAAATCCCTCTGGAATCCTCCCCATCCCATCCTCCAGGCCAGGAATCCTTTGGAAATCCCCTTGGAATCCTCCCAGTCCCATCCTCTGGGTGAGGAATCCTCTGGAAATCCCTCTGGAAATCCCTGGAATCGGCCCCATCCCATCTTCCAGGCAAAGAACCCTCCAGAACATCCCCCCCCCGCCCCCGGAATCTGCCTCATCCCATTCTCCACGAGAGGAATCCTCTGGAAATCCCCTTGGAATCCTCCCCATCCCATCCTCTGGGTGAAAAATCCTCCAGAAATCCCTCTGGAATCCTCCCAGTCCCATTCTCCAGGTGAGGAATCCTCCTGAAATCCCCCTGAAGTCATCCCCATCCCATCCCATCCCATCCCATCCCATGGATCCCATCCCATGGATCCCATCCCATCCCATCCCATCCCATCCCATGGATCCCATCCCATGGATCCCATCCCATCCCATGGATCCCATCCCATCCCATCCCATCCCATCCCATGGATCCCATCCCATCCCATCCCATCCCATCCCATCCCATCCCATCCCATCCCATCCCATCCCATCCCATCCCATCCCATCCCATGGATCCCATCCCATCCCATCCCATCCCATCCCATCCCATCCCATCCCATCCCATCCCATCCCATCCCATCCCATCCCATGGATCCCATCCCATCCCATCCCATCCCATCCCATCCCATCCCATCCCATCCCATCCCATCCCATGGATCCCATCCCATCCCATCCCATCCCATCCCATGGATCCCATCCCATCCCATCCCATCCCATCCCATCCCATCCCATCCCATCCCATCCCATCCCATCCCATGGATCCCATCCCATCCCATCCCATCCCATCCCATGGATCCCATCCCATGGATCCCATCCCATCCCATGGATCCCATCCCATCCCATCCCATCCCATCCCATCCCATCCCATCCCATCCCATGGATCCCATCCCATCCCATCCCATCCCATCCCATGGATCCCATCCCATCCCATCCCATCCCATCCCATCCCATCCCATCCCATCCCATCCCATGGATCCCATCCCATCCCATCCCATCCCATCCCATCCCATCCCATCCCATGGATCCCATCCCATCCCATCCCATCCCATCCCATCTCATGGATCCCATCCCATGGATCCCATCCCATCCCATCCCATCCCATCCCATCCCATCCCATCCCATCCCATCCCATCCCATCCCATGGATCCCATCCCATCCCATCCCATCCCATCCCATCCCATCCCATCCCATCCCATCCCATCCTCCATGAACCCTCCGTGTATTCCCAGTGATCCCATCATTCCTGCTGATCCCGTCATTCCTGGTGATCCCGTCATTCCCGTCATTCCCGGTGATCCCATCGTTCCCACCCTCCAGCGCCCAGAGGTAGTGCCGGGCGGTGAGCAGCTCCCATCCCATCCCATCCCATCCTCCATGAACCCTCCATGCATTCCCGTCATTCCCGGTGATCCCGTCATTCCCGTCATTCCCGTCATTCCCGTCATTCCCGGTGATCCCACCCTCCAGCGCCCAGAGGTAGTGCCGGGCGGTGAGCAGCTCCCATCCCATCCCATCCCATCCCATCCCATCCCATCCCATCCCATCCCATCCCATCCCATCCCATCCCATCCCATCCCATCCCATCCCATCCCATCCCATCCTCCATGAACCCTCCATGCATTCCCGCTGATCCCGTCATTCCCGGTGATCCCACCCTCCAGCGCCCAGAGGTAGTGCCGGGCGGTGAGCAGCTCCCATCCCATCCCATCCCATCCCATCCCATCCCATCCCATCCCATCCCATCCCATCCCATCCCATCCCATCCCATCCCATCCCATCCCATCCTCCATGAACCCTCCATGCATTCCCGCTGATCCCGTCATTCCCGGTGATCCCACCCTCCAGCGCCCAGAGGTAGTGCCGGGCGGTGAGCAGCTCCCATCCCATCCCATCCCATCCCATCCCATCCCATCCCATCCCATCCCATCCCATCCCATCCCATCCCATCCCATCCCATCCCATCCCATCCCATCCTCCATGAACCCTCCATGCATTCCCGCTGATCCCGTCATTCCCGGTGATCCCACCCTCCAGCGCCCAGAGGTAGTGCCGGGCGGTGAGCAGCTCCCGCTCCATGCGCCCGGGCGGGGCGGTGGGGTCCGAGGGCACCAGCCCGAACTGCACCAGCAGCACCACCACATCCACCGTCATTCCCGCACGGATGATCCGCAGCGCCGGCACCACGGCCAGCAGCAGCAGCACCGACACCTGCCGCCGCGGGATCGGGGAGTCAGGGATCAGGGACGGGATACCGCGGGATTGGGGGATTTAGGGATGGGATACTGCAGGATTCGGGGGATGTAGGGATGGGATACCGCGGGATCGGGGGATTTAGGGATGGGATACTGCAGGATTCGGGGGATGTAGGGATGGGATACCGCGGGATCGGGGGATTTAGGGATGGGATACCAAGGGATAGGGGATTTAGAAGTGGGATCCCATGGGAATGGGGATTTAGGGATAGGATACCACAGGATCGGGGGATTTAGGGATGGGATACCGCGGGATCGGGGGATTTAGGGATGGGATACCGCGGGATCGGGGGATTTAGGGATGGGATACCGCAGGATTTGGGGGATTTAGGGATGGGATACCATGGGATTGGGGATTTAGGGATGGGATACCATGGGATCGGGGGATTTAGGGATGGGATACCGCGGGATCGGGGGATTTAGGGATGGGATACCGCGGGATCGGGGGATTTAGGGATGGGATACCCAGGGATCGGGGGATTTAGGGATGGGATACCGTGGGATCGGGGATTTAGGGATGGGATACCACGGGATTGGGGGATTTAGGGATGGGATACCACGGGATCGGGGGATTTAGGGATGGGATACCGTGGGATTGGGGGATTTAGGGATGGGATACCATGGAATTGGGGGATTTAGGGATGGGATACCAAGGGATAGGGGATTTAGAAGTGGGATCCCATGGGAATGGGGATTTAGGGATAGGATACCGCAGGATCGGGGGATTTAGGGATAGGATACCAAGGGATAGGGGATTTAGGGATGGGATACCACGGGATTCGGGATTTAGGGTTGGGATACCAAGGGATTGGGGTATTTACAGCTGGGATTGGGGAATTAGGGTTGGGATATCATGGGAACAGGGTTTTAGGTATGGGATACCATGGGATTGGGGGATTTAGAATTGGGATCCCATGGGATTGGGGATGTACAGCTGGGATCCCAAGGAATGGGGGTTTTAGGGCTGGGATCCCATGGGATTGGGGGTTTTAGGGCTGGGATCCCAGAGGATTTGGGGATTTACGGCTTGGCAGAGCCTGGGAATTCTGGGAGGGATTTTAGTGCCGTTCTGGTGAGCCCCAGGAACCTCCATGGGGTTCCCATCATTCCCAGGATCCTTTTCCATGAATTCATGGCACCTCCATGGGGTTCCACCAATCCCAGGACCCTTTTCCATGGATTAATGGGGCCTCCGAGGGCTTCCCATAATTTCTGGACCCCTTTTCAATGGAAGCTGGGCTTCCACGGAGTTCCCATCACTCCCAGGACCCCTTTTCCATGGATTTATGGGGCTTCTATGGGGTTCCCATCATTCCCAGACCCCTTTTCCATGGATTTATGGGGCTTCCACGGAGTTCCCATCACTCCCAGGACCCCTTTTCCATGGATTTACGGTGTCACCTGGTAGACGGCGATGACGGCCATGATGACGGACACCACCAGCTTCAGCGGGATCTGGAATCCTACAGGGAAAAGTGGGAGAGGAGCTGGGACTTGGGATGATGGCTGGAACACAGAGAATTTCCATGGAGAATTCCAGGATGGAGAGCTTGGAATTCCGGGATGGCTCCATCCTGCTTTTCCTTGGAACCTCAGCTGCCACCTCTGGGAGGTTCCCTGCCCTCTCCATGGATGGGAGGAGCTGAGAGCAGCTCGGCATTCCCGGGATTTCCTCCCATCAGTGCAGGACAATTCCCTCCTCCAGCCCCCGGCTTCTCCGGCCCTTTCCTGGCCAAGATTTCCCAGGAAAACCAAACTCCCTGGAATTGTCCCAGAACTCCTTTTCCATGGATTTATGGGACCTCCATGGGGTTCCCACCATTCCCAGACCCCTTTTTCATGGATTTATGGGGTTTCCATGGGGTTTCAACTAATCCCAGGACCCCTTTTCCACGGATTTACAGGGCCTCCATGGGGATCCCACCATTCCCAGGACGCTCTTCCATGGATTTATGGGGTGTCCATGGGGATTCCATCATTCCCAAGATCCCTTTTCCATGGATTTGTGGATCCCTGCCCCGAGCACAGCTGGATTTGGGCTCCAACCCAGGTCTGGTTGGACGGGGCTTGGAGCAACCCGGGATATCGGGAACAGCCTGGCTGATCCCAGAATCCCAACCCCGAGCACTCCCCGATCCCGCGGGATTTTCCCGGTGCCCACCTTCCTCAGGAATGTAGACGTAGGAGAGCAGGTAGGAGCGGATCCGGGACCGGAGGCTCTCCTCGATCTTGGCTGAGCTACGGGAGGCGGGACAGGGTGACATTCCCGACCTTTGGGAATGGGATTTGTTGGGAATGGGAATCGCCGTCCTCACCTCCCCTTCCGGCCCCGCTTGGACAGCAGGGCCTTGAGGTACTTCCCGTAATAGCTTTTCCCGGGAATCTGGAGGGAAATGGAAAAAGGGACGGATCTGGGGAGGGCGGAGCTTCCCCCAGGAATTTCCCGGCGCGGTTGGGATACGGAATGCGCCGTGCCGGTATGGAAAAGTGGGAACGATCCTCGTTCCCAAATCCCTCTGGAATCCCCCGTTCCTGCCTGCCGGGGTCACCTCAGGCCTCTCCCGGGTTTCCCTCCTCCCTTCCCAACAAAGCCCCAGGGATTTGCTGGGGATTATCCGGGAAAACGAGGAGAGCCTGGAGCCGGCCTGAAGGGAGCCATTGATGCCGGGAGCCTCTCGTGGAAGGAATTCATTCCAGAGCGGATCCCACTCCCGCGGCCAGGCCGGGACACGGCCGAGAACCCCCAGCCGCAGGGGAACCCACAGAGATCCCGATCCCAGTCCTGGTCCCAATCCCAATCCCAACCCCGGTCCCAAACCCAATCCTGGGACAGCAGCAGAGAATCTCCTGGAGCAGGGCTGGGAGGGGAATGCACAGAGACCTTGATCCCGATCCCAACCCTGATCCCAAACCCAATCCCAGTCTTGGTCCTGATCTCCATCTTGATTCCCATCCTGGTCCCCATCCCCACCCTGATCCTGACCCTGATCCTGATCCTGATCTCAATCCCCATCTCCACCCTGGGATAACAATGGAGAACCCCCAGCAGCAGGCCAGGAGGGGAACGCGCAGAGATCCCAATCCCAATCCCAGTCTTGATCCCAATCCCACAGGGATTGTCCCTAAAGTCCTGGTGCCAGTCTTGGGATATCGAAGGAGAACTTCCAGTGCCAGGGCCAGGAGTGGAATGTGCAGAGATCTGGATCCTGATCCCAATCCCGATTCTGATCCCAATCCCAACCCTAATCCCAATCCCAATCCCATTCCAGTTCCCATGTCCGTTCCCATTCCCTCTACCATTCCTGTTCCCATTCCCATTCCCTCTACCATTCCTGTTCCCATTCCCATTCTCGTGTCCATTCCCATTCTCAATCCCGTTTCCATTCCCGTTTCCATTCCCGTTTCCATTCCCGTTCCCTCTCCCACTCCCATTCCCATTCCCGTTCCCGCTCCCATTCCCATTCCCGTTCCCATTCCTGTTCCCATTCCTGCTCCAGTGTCCATACCTCTTCCCTCTCCCATTCCTGTTCCCCTTCCCGTTCCTGTGTCCATACCCGTTCCCTCTCCCATTCCCATTCCCGTGTCCATACCTTCCCTCTCCCATTCCCATTCCCATTCCCATTCCCATTCCCATTCCCGTTCCCGTTCCCGTTCCCATTCCCGTTCCCCTTCCCCTTCCCATTCCCATTCCCATTCCCGTTCCCATTCCCTCTCTCATTCCCGTTCCCGTTCCCGTTCCCATTCCCATTCCCGTTCCCGTTCCCGTTCCCGTTCCCGTTCCCGTTCCCGTGTCCGTACCTGCGGCTCCGAGGTGTTCCCGCGGCCCAGGCTGCGGATGAGCAGCGCCGGGTACCAGAGGCTGAGCAGGGCCAGGGACAGCAGGATGGGGACATGGGACAGCGCCGGGTACAGCGGGTGCACCTGGGACACGGGGACATGGGGACATGGGGACATGGGGACACTGCCACCACCCCGGGGACACTGCCACCACCCAGGACATGGGACAGTGCCGGGTACAGCGGGTGCACCTGGGACACGGGGACATGGGGACATGGGGACATGGGGACATTGGGGACATTGGGGACACTGCCACCACCCAGTGACACTGCCACCACCCCGGGACATGGGACAGCGCCGGGTACAGCGGGTGCACCTGGGACACGGGGACATGGGGACATGGGGACATGGGGACACTGCCACCACCCTGTGACACTGCCACCACCCAGGGACATGGGACAGCGCCGGGTACAGCGGGTGCACCTGGGACACGGGGACGTGGGGACATTGGGGACATTGCCACCACCCCGGGACACTGCCACCACCCAGGGACACTGCCACCACCTGGGGACATGGGACAGCGCCGGGTACAGCGGGTGCACCTGGGACACGGGGACACGGGGACATTGGGGACATGGGGACATGGGGACACTGCCACCACCCAGGGACATGGGACAGCGCCGGGTACAGCGGGTGCACCTGGGACACGGGGACATGGGGACATTGGGGACATTGGGGACACTGCCACCACCCCGGGACACTGCCACCACCCCGGGGACATGGGACAGCGCCGGGTACAGCGAGTGCACCTGGGACATGGGGACATTGGGGACATGGGGACATGGGGACACTGCCACCACCCTGTGACACTGCCACCACCCTGGGACATGGGACAGCGCCAGGTACAGCGGGTGCACCTGGGACACAGGGACACGGGGACATTGGGGACACTGCCACCACCCTGTGACACTGCCACCACCCCGGGACATGGGACAGCGCCGGGTACAGCGGGTGCACCTGGGACACGGGGACATGGGGACATGGGGACATGGGGACATTGGGGACATTGGGGACATTGGGGACATGGGGACACTGCCACCACCCCGGGACATGGGACAGCGCCGGGTACAGCGGGTGCACCTGGGACACGGGGACACTGCATGGGGACACTGCCACCACCCCGGGACACAGCCACCACCCCGGGGACATGGGACAGCGCCGGGTACAGGGGGTGCACCTGGGACACGGGGACACGGGGACATGGGGACATTGGGGACACTGCCACCACCCTGGGACACAGCCACCACCCCGGGACATGGGACAGCGCCGGGTACAGCGGGTGCACCTGGGACACGGGGACATGGGGACATTGGGGACATGGGGACACTGCCACCACCCAGGGACATGGGACAGCGCCGGGTACAGCGGGTGCACCTGGGACACGGGGACATGGGGACACTGCCACCACCCCGGGACACAGCCACCACCCCGGGGACATGGGACAGCGCCGGGTACAGCGGGTGCACCTGGGACACGGGGACATGGGGACATGGGGACATGGTGACATGGGGACACAGGGACACTGTCACTGCCTGGGGACACTGCCACCCAGGGGACACACAGTGGCTGCCACCCCCAGCCAGGGGACACTGCAGGGACACGCTGGGAGCTGGCCAGGGAGCCACAACCCCTCAGGGCCACCCCAGGGGCTGTGACACTTCAGGGCCACCCTGGGAGGTGACAAGGGAGCTGTGACACCTTGGTGCCACGCCAGGGAGGTGACAACCCCTCAAGGCCACCCTGGGAGGTGACAAGGTAGCCATGGCCCCCCAAGGCCACCCCAGGAGGTGACAAATGAGCCGTGTCACCTGGGTGCCACACTCGGAGGTGACAAGGGCGCCGTGCCACCTCATAGCCACCCCGGGAGGTGACAAGGGAGTTGTGACACCTCATCGCCACCCCAAGAGGTGACAAGTGAGCCACAGCACCCCAAGGCCACCCGGGAGGTGACAAGGGAGTTGTGGTATCTCAAGGCCACCCCAGGGAGGTGACAAGGGAATTGTGACCCCTCAGGGCCACCCCAGGAGGTGACAAGGGAGCCATGGCACCTCAATGCCACCCTGGGAGGTGACAAAGGGCGCCACAACCCCTCAATGCCACACTAGGAGGTGACAAGGGAGTTGTGGCGCCTCAGTGCCACTCTGGGAGGTGACAAGGTGGCTGTGACACCTCAAGGCCACCCCAGGAGGTGACAGGGGAGCTGTGCCACCTTGGTGCCACCCCAGGCAGCTGTGACCCCTCGGTGCCACCCCGGGAGGTGACAAGGGCGCCGTGCCAGCTCAGTGCCGCCCCAGGAGGTGACAAGGGAATTGTGACCCCTCAGTGCCACCCCGGGAGGTGACAGGGGAATTGTGACCCCTCGGTGCCACCCCGGGAGGTGACAAGGGCGCCGTGCCACCCGGGTTGTGTGCCACCCACCTTGTGCGCCAGGGGACACTGCAGGCGCTGCGCCAGCTGTGTCCCGCAGTGTCCCCAGGCCAGCAGCGCTCCGGCGGCGTGTGCCAGGGCGCGGCGCGGCGCGGCGCAGCCCAGCAGCGGCAGGTACAGCAGCGGGTAGTACAGCAGCGCCAGCACCTTCCAGAACTCTGGGAAAACCGGGAAAAGCCTCGGGATGAGCGCGGGGCCGTCCCCGGGGCGGTGGCGCCGGCGGTGGCACTGGCGGTGGCCTCACCGCGGGCGCTCGGGGACGCCGGGGCCGCCAGCGGCAGCGGGTCGGGATCCAGCAGGAGCTGGCAGAGCGAGGAGAAGAGCAGGGCGAAGGCGGCGGCGGCCACGGGCCGGGGAACGTCCTCATCCAGGGAATTCCCAGAGCTGGAACGGGAATGGGGAAACGGGAATTGGGAACTGGGAACGTCCTCATCCAGGGAATTCCCGGAGCTGGAACGGGAATGGGGAATTGGGAACTGGGAACTGGGAATTGGGAACTGGGAACGTCCTCATCCAGGGAATTCCCGGAGCTGGAACGGGAATGGGGAATTGGGAATTGGGAACTGGGAACGTCCTCATCCAGGGAATTCCCAGAGCTGGAACGGGAATGGGAATTGGGAATTGGGAACTGGGAACGTCCTCATCCAGGGAATTCCCGGAGCTGGAACGGGAACGGGAATTGGGAACTGGGAACTGGGAACGTCCTCATCCAGGGAATTCCCAGAGCTGGAACGGGAACCGGGAACCGGGAATTGGGAACTGGGAACGTCCTCATCCAGGGAATTCCCAGAGCTGGAACGGGAATGGGGAATTGGGAACTGGGAACTGGGAACGTCCTCATCCAGGGAATTCCCGGAGCTGGAACGGGAATGGGGAATTGGGAACTGGGAACTGGGAATTGGGAACTGGGAACGTCCTCATCCAGGGAATTCCCGGAGCTGGAACGGGAATGGGGAATTGGGAATTGGGAACTGGGAACGTCCTCATCCAGGGAATTCCCAGAGCTGGAACGGGAATGGGAATTGGGAATTGGGAACTGGGAACGTCCTCATCCAGGGAATTCCCGGAGCTGGAACGGGAACGGGAATTGGGAACTGGGAACTGGGAACGTCCTCATCCAGGGAATTCCCAGAGCTGGAACGGGAACCGGGAACCGGGAATTGGGAACTGGGAACGTCCTCATCCAGGGAATTCCCAGAGCTGGAACGGGAATGGGGAATTGGGAACTGGGAACTGGGAACGTCCTCATCCAGGGAATTCCCAGAGCTGGAACGGGAATGGGAATTGGGAACTGGGAACTGGGAACGTCCTCATCCAGGGAATTCCCGGAGCTGGAACGGGAACTGGGAATTGGGAATTGGGAACTGGGAACGTCCTCATCCAGGGAATTCCCGGAGCTGGAACGGGAACGGGAATTGGGAACTGGGAACGTCCTCATCCAGGGAATTCCCAGAGCTGGAACGGGAACGGGGAATTGGGAATTGGGAACTGGGAATTGGGAACTGGGAACGTCCTCATCCAGGGAATTCCCAGAGCTGGAACGGGAACCGGGAATTGGGAATTGGGAACTGGGAACGTCCTCATCCAGGGAATTCCCGGAGCTGGAATGGGAACGGGAATTGGGAACTGGGAACGTCCTCATCCAGGGAATTCCCAGAGCTGGAACGGGAACCGGGAATTGGGAACTGGGAACTGGGAACGTCCTCATCCAGGGAATTCCCAGAGCTGGAACGGGAATGGGGAATTGGGAACTGGGAACGTCCTCATCCAGGGAATTCCCAGAGCTGGAATGGGAATGGGGAACTGGGAACTGGGAACTGGGAACTGGGAACGTCCTCATCCAGGGAATTCCCAGAGCTGGAACGGGAACCGGGAACCGGGAATTGGGAACTGGGAACGTCCTCATCCAGGGAATTCCCGGAGCTGGAACGGGAACGGGAATTGGGAACTGGGAACGTCCTCATCCAGGGAATTCCCAGAGCTGGAACGGGAATGGGAATTGGGAACTGGGAACTGGGAATGTCCTCATCCAGGGAATTCCCAGAGCTGGAACGGGAACGGGGAACCGGGAATTGGGAATTGGGAACGTCCTCATCCAGGGAATTCCCAGAGCTGGAACAGGAATGGGGAACCGGGAATTGGGAACTGGGAGCGTCCTCATCCAGGGAATTCCCGGAGCTGGAACGGGAATGGGGAATTGGGAATTGGGAACTGGGAACGTCCTCATCCAGGGAATTCCCAGAGCTGGAACGGGAACGGGGAACCGGGAATTGGGAACTGGGAACGTCCTCATCCAGGGAATTCCCAGAGCTGGAACGGGAACGGGGAATTGGGAACTGGGAACTGGGAACGTCCTCATCCAGGGAATTCCCAGAGCTGGAACGGGAACGGGGAATTGGGAACTGGGAACTGGGAACTGGGAACTGGGAACTGGGAACTGGGAACGTCCTCATCCAGGGAATTCCCAGAGCTGGAACGGGAACCGGGAACCGGGAATTGGGAACTGGGAACGTCCTCATCCAGGGAATTCCCGGAGCTGGAACGGGAACGGGAATTGGAATTGGGAACTGGGAACGTCCTCATCCAGGGAATTCCCAGAGCTGGAACGGGAATGGGAATTGGGAACTGGGAATGTCCTCATCCAGGGAATTCCCAGAGCTGGAACGGGAACGGGGAATTGGGAATTGGGAACTGGGAATGTCCTCATCCAGGGAATTCCCAGAGCTGGAACGGGAATGGGAAATTGGGAACTGGGAACGTCCTCATCCAGGGAATTCCCAGAGCTGGAACGGGAACGGGAACCGGGAATTGGGAACTGGGAACGTCCTCATCCAGGGAATTCCCAGAGCTAGAACGGGAATGGGAATTGGGAACTGGGAACTGGGAACTGGGAACTGGGAACTGGGAATTGGGAACTGGGAACTGGGAACGTCCTCATCCAGGGAATTCCCAGAGCTGGAACGGGAACGGGGAACCGGGAATTGGGAACTGGGAACGTCCTCATCCAGGGAATTCCCAGAGCTGGAACGGGAACGGGGAATTGGGAACTGGGAACTGGGAACGTCCTCATCCAGGGAATTCCCAGAGCTGGAACGGGAATGGGAATTGGGGAATTGGGAACTGGGAAAGTCCTCATCCAGGGAATTCCCAGAGCTGGAACGGGAATGGGGAACCCGGAATTGGGAACTGGGAACGTCCTCATCCAGGGAATTCCCAGAGCTGGAACGGGAATGGGAATTGGGAATTGGGAACGTCCTCATCCAGGGAATTCCCGGAGCTGGAACGGGAATGGGGAACCGGGAATTGGGAACTGGGAACGTCCTCATCCAGGGAATTCCCAGAGCTGGAACGGGAATGGGGAACCCGGAATTGGGAACTGGGAACATCCTCATCCAGGGAATTCCCAGAGCTGGAACGGGAACGGGGAATTGGGAATTGGGAACTGGGAATTGGGAACTGGGAACGTCCTCATCCAGGGAATTCCCAGAGCTGGAACGGGAATGGGGAACCCGGAATTGGGAACTAGGAACGTCCTCATCCAGGGAATTCCCGGAGCTGGAACGGGAACGGGGAACTGGGAATTGGGAATTGGGAACGTCCTCATCCAGGGAATTCCCGGAGCTGGAACGGGAATGGGGAACCGGGAATTGGGAACTGGGAACTGGGAACGTCCTCATCCAGGGAATTCCCAGAGCTGGAACGGGGATGGGGAACTGGGAATTGGGAACTGGAAATTGGAACGTCCTCATCCAGGGAATTCCCAGAGCTGGAACGGGAATGGGGAACTGGGAACCAGGAACTGAGAACTGGGAACTGGGAACTGGGAACTGGGAACTGGGAATTGGGAACTGGGAACTGGGAACTGGGAACTGGGAATTGGGAACTGGGAACTGGGAACTGAGAACTGGGAACTGGGAACTGGGAACTGGGAACTGGGAGACTTTCACGGAGGTTGGGGGGGTTTGGGAGTTCTGAGCCTTTTCCAGGGATCAGAGGGCTTTGGGAATTTTGAGCTTTTTTCCAGGGGTCAGAGGGGTTGGGAATTCCAAGCCTTTCCCAGGGGTCAGAGGGGTTTTGGGAATTCTGAGCCTTTTCCAGGGGTCATGGGGTTTGGGAATTCAGAGTCTTTTCCAGGGGTCAGAGGGGTGTGGAATTCCCAGCCTTTTTCAGGGAGGGATGAGCAGGGTTTTGGGAATTCTGAGCTCTTTCTAGGGGTCAGAGGGTTTGGAATTCTGAGCCTTTTCCAAGGGTCAGAGCAGGTTTGGGAATTCTGAACTCTCTCCAGGGGTCAGAGGGATTTGGGAGTTCCGAGCCCTTTGCAGGGATCAGTGGGATTTTGGGAATTCTGAGCCTTTTCTAGGGAAGAATGAGCAGGGGTTTGGGAATTCGGAGCATTTGAAGGGGGTCAGTGAGATTTTTGGGAATTCCAAGCCTTCTCCAGGGATCAGTGGGATTTTGGGAATTACGAGCCTTCTCCAGAGATCAGTGAGATTTTTGGGAATTCCGAGCCCTTTCCAAGGAGGGATCAGTGGGATCTTGGGAATGATGAGCCCCTTCCAAGGATGAGTGGGGTTTTGGGGATTCCGAGCCCTTTGCAGGGATCAGTGGGATTTTGGGAATTCCCATACCTGAGCAATCCCGGGACCCCGTTCCAGCAGCTCCGACGGAGTCGGCGACGCTTGACCAGGAAGAACAAGGCCAAGATCACGGCCAGCTGGGAATGGGATGGGAAATCCATGGAAAAGGGTCCGGGAATTGTGGAGATCCCATAAATCCATGGAAAAGGGGTTTGGGAATGATGGGAACCCCATGGAGAGCCCATAAATCCATGGAAAAGGGGTTTGGGAATGATGGGAACCCCATGGAGAGCCCATAAATCCATGGAAAAGGGGTTTGGGAATGATGGGAACCCCATGGAGATCCCATAAATCCATGGAAAAGGGGTTTGGGAATGATGGGAACCCCATGGAGAGCCCATAAATCCATGGAAAAGGGTCCCCGGAAGGATTTGGGAGGAATTTTGGAGTTCTTGTCCCACAGGGAACTAAAAATCCCAGAAATCTGGGAATTCCGGGATCGTTTTGGGGGGAAAATCCCTCCAAGACGGAGCCCGGCCCTAAATCCAACCCACGGATTCCGTGTGGGGAATGGGATGTGGGAATGGGGTGGTTTGGGTTTTTTTTCCGGGAATTTTGGGATTTTGGGGCGGATACTCACGGAGATGGGAGCCATGATGGTGTGGTAGAGCCGGGGGGAAATGGTGGGGTGGCATTCCGGGGTGGCCTCGGGAAAAAGGCTGGAAAAACAACCGGAAAAATCCCGGATTTGGGGAGGGTTTGGGCCCAAAAGGGCCGGGAGAAATGGTGGGAAATGGGGAAAAATCCCGGATTTGGGGTTGAGCCTAAAAGGGACGGGAAAATTCTGGGGAAACACAATGGGAAAATGGGGAAAAAAAAATTCCCAGATTTGGGGTTCACTCAAAGGGATGGGGAAAATTATGGAAAATGAGGAAAAAAATCCCAGATTTGGGTGGGTTTGGGCCTAAAAGAGTTGGGAACATTCCGGGAAAATGGGAAAAAAATCCCAGGTTTGGGTTTAATCCTTAAATGGAATGGGAAAAAAGATGGAAAATGGGGGGGGAAATTCCCAGATTTGGATTTGACCCTAAAAGGGGTGGGAAAATTCTGGAAAAACAATGGGAAAATGGGGAAAAAAATTTCCCAGATTTGGGGTTTAATGCTTATAGGGACGGGAAAATGATGGAAAATTGGGAAAATTCCCAGATTTGGGTGGGTTTAACCTTTAAAGAGTTGGGAAAATTCCAGGAAAACAGGAAAATCCCATCTTTGAGTTCAACCCTTAAAGGGATGAGGAAAATGATGGAAAATGGGAAAAAATCCCAGATTTCGGGTTAACCCTAAAAAGGTTGGGAAAATTCTGGGAAAAACAATGGGAGAATGAAAAAAAAAAAAAAAAAATTCCCAACTTTGGGTGGGTTTGAGTCTAAAAGGGTTGGGAAAATTCCAGGAAAATGGGAATAAATCCCAGATTTTGGGTTTAACCCTACAAGGTCCAGGAAAAAACAATGGGAAAAAATGAGGAAAAGCCCTGAATCCCATAAATCAGCTATGGGAATCCCTGAATCCCATAATTTATAAGGGAAAACCCCATCCAAGCCCTTCCCAAACCCCACAATTCCAATGGGAACAAGGAAAGGTCCCAGAGGAAAATTGGGATTTTCCAGGCGTCCCAAAAAAATCCCCGCTGCAGACAAATCTTTATAGGATCGGGATTTTCCCCAACGGGAATTCGCTCATCCTTTGGGAAGGGAATTCAACAGGGAGACAAAATCCCGGGATTTTTTAGAGGGGCCAGAAATCCAGGAATAAATCAGGGGAATGACAGGGCTGGCCCCAAAAATTCCAGGGCCAGAAAATCCGGGAATAAATCTGGGAATGATGGGGCCAGTCCCCCAAAATCTGGGATTTTTTTAGAGGGGAAAAATCCGGGAATAATTCAGGGAATGATGGGGCCAGCCCCAAAAATTCCAGGGCCAAAAAATCCTGGAATAAATCAAGGAATGACCAAAAAATTCCAGGATTTTTTGAGGGGCCAAAAACGCGGGATTTGCTCCGTGGGAAGGGAACAATTTTGGGGACATTTTGGGATATTTTGGGACATTTTGGGGGCACTCACTCATCCCGGACCGCGGATTCCGTGGATTCGTAGATGTACCAGTCGGATCCCAGCTCCTCATCCAGGAAAATTCCCGGATCCAGGGGAGAATCCCGAATTCCAGCGGAGCCGTTGGAGGCCATGGCCAACCCCGCCCGCTCCGGGAGCCCGGAGCTGGCTGGAAAAGTGGGAAAAACACCGGGAAAAGTGGGGAAAACACCGGGAAAAGTGGGGAAAACGCTGGGAAAAGTGGGGAAAATACTGGGAAAAGTGGGGAAAATACCAGGAAAACTGGGAAAAACGCTGGGAAAAGTGGGGAAAATACTGGGAAAAGTGGGGAAAATACCAGGAAAACTGGGAAAAACGCTGGGAAAAGTGAGGAAAACACTGGGAAAAGTGGGGGAAATGCTGGGAAAAGAGGGGAAAATACTGGGAAAATGGGAAAAATACTGGGAAAAGTGGGAAAAACGCCAGGAAAACTGGGGAAAACGCCAGGAAAACTGGGAAAAACGCCGGGAAAAGTGGGGAAAACACTGGGAAAAGGGGGATGGAGGCTGGAAAAGTGGGAAAGAAGCTGGGAAAAGTGGGAAAAACCACCAGGGAAAGTGGAGAAAACACCGGGAAAGGTGGGATAGGGGCTGGGAAAAGCAAGATGGGGGCTGGAAAAGTGGAAAAAACACTGGGAAAAGTGGGGAAAACACTGGGAAAAGTGAGATGGGGGCCGAAAAATCGAAAATAAAGGCCAGGAAAAGCAGGATGGGGGCTGGAAAAGTGGGGAAAAATGCCGAGAAAAGTGGGAAAGAGGCCGGGAAAAGTGGGATGGGGGCTGGGAAAAGTGGAATAGAGGCTGGAAACGTGGGTAAAAGGCTGGGAAAAGTCGGAAAAATCCCGGGAAAAGCAGGATGGGGGCTGGAAAAAGTGGGAATAGACACCGGGAGAAGCAAGAAGGGGGTTGGAAAATCGGGAATAAAGGCTGGGAAAAGCGAGATGGGGACTGGGAGAAGAGGGATGGGGGCTGGAAAAGCGGGGGAAAACACCAAAAAGTGAGAAGAACGCCGGGGAAAGCAGGATGGGGCTGGAAAATGGGGAATAAAGGCCGGGAAAATCGGGAATAAAGGGCGGGAGGAGCGGGTGCAGGCGCGGTGCCCGCGGGCTTTTCCCGAATTCCCGAATTCCCGGCGGGATTCCCGCACTCCCGGCAGGGGGAGGGGCGATCCCGGGAGGATCCCGGCCCTGTTTGGGTTTTCCTGGGAATTGTCCGCGCTGGGAGAGCGGAGCGAAGGTCGCGGCTGCGGCGGGGGGGCGGAGCTGCCCCAGAGTGCCACCATGGGATGGGATTGTCCCCAAAGTGCCACCAGGGATTGTCCCCACAGTGACACCATGGGGTGGGATTGTCCCCAAAGTGACACCAGGGATTGTCCCCAGAGTGACACCGGGATGGGATTGTCCCCAAAGTGACACCAGGGATTGTCCCCAAGGTGACACCAGGAATTGTCCCCAAGGTGACACCAGGAATTGTCCCCAGAGTGTCACCAGGGATTGTCCCCCAGTGACACTGGGATGGGATTGTCCCCACAGTGACACCAGGGGTTGTCCCCAAAGTGCCACCATGGAATGGGATTGTCCCACAGTGACACCAGGGGAGGGATTGTCCCCATCCCCATGCTGGGAATTCTGGGAGGAGTTTGGGGCCGGGACAAGCCCGAAAAGTCCCCAAATGTCCCCAGACGTCACTTGTGGGACTTGGGGACACCCCGGGGCCGGGTCGGGGATGGCACCACTGTCCCAATGTCCCCCCATGTCCCCCACTGTCCCCGTGTCCCAATGTCCCTGGGCAGTTTGTCCCGGGTTTTGCTCCATGCCAGCATGGAAAATCAGGATTTGCTCCTCCCTTCCCAAAAATCCTCCCTGGTGTGCTGCCATCCCATGGGATTGGGATCCCAGATCCCAGATCCCAGATCCCAGATCCCAGATCCCAAATCCCATCCCAGATCCACAAAACCAGATCCCATCCCAGATCCTACAAATCCCAAATCCCAGTCTGGGATCCCAGTCCCAAACCCCATTCCCAAACTGCAACGATCCCAAATCCTAGTCTGGGATCCCAGCAATCCTAAATCCCATCCTGGCTTTGGGATTTGGGAATGGGCTTTCAGATTTGGGAACTGGGAATGGGATTTGGAACAGGATATGGGAATGGGATTTGGGATTTGGGATTTGGGATTTGGAATGGGCTTTGGGAGTTCCCAATTTTTTCAGCCTCCCAGGACACAGGAAAGACTCAATCCCAATTTTCTGGCACTGGGAAAAAGCTCATTCCCGATTTTCTGGCACTGGGAAAAAGCTCATTCCCGATTTTCCGGCCCCTGCAGCGCTCGGAGCACCCCGGGCTGCCGGGAATTGTCCCAGCCCATGGAATCGGATCCCTCAGCTCCTTCCCGACCCCCAAAATCCCCTCCCAAAAAAAGCCTGGAGCGCCAAAACCCAGCGGGATCCGCATTCCCGGCCGGGCCCTTCCCCGCTCCAGGATTTTCCTTGGAATTCGATCCCTCCGCTCCTCTCGGTGATTTTCCTTGGAATTCGATCCCTCTGCTCTCTCCGTGACCTCTCCCGAGCGAGGCCGGCTTTGATCGGCCCCACAAAAGCTCCCGCCCCGCTCCTCCTTCCAGGATTTTCCCGTTTCCCAGGAATTTTGGAGTT